>JADLZL010005954.1:0-19155 GCA_015844335.1 Chrysopogon serrulatus | reverse complement strand
AAGTCACCATCAGTTTTGGATCTACCGTGATAATAAGCTAGGTATTTTGGGCGACCAGCAGAGGCCCTTTGTGTCTGCTACGGCCTAATAAGGAATCGTCTGCAAGGGACAATTTCTATCTCATCAAGATTCCAAGTGAAGGTGAACATTCTTCCAGATTAAGGTAGCACCGCTCAAGCTGCTTTCAAGGTTTCACCTATCCAAGCAGGAGTGGATATATATATATATATATATATATATATATATATATATATATATATATATATATATATATATATATATATATAGACACACACACGGAAAAATCTCTCTGTTAAATCTCTCTGTTTTAGCTGTTTCTCTGTTTTAGCTGTTTTAGGACTGGACGTAAAACACAAATGGTTTCAATCGGCTTCATGATGGCTCCTAGAAAATCTTATGAAATGTATCTAGAAAAGTTAAAATGTTTTATAATTTAGAGTAGAAGAAGTACAAGTATATAAGATGCAAAACTAAAGTGCCACAGGCAGTGGCGGATGCAGGTTTCAAGTTTAGGGAGGCTCACTCCTTCTCCCTCTATCTCCACCTTCTCTTTCTCTTTTCCTCTTTTTTTCCCCTCTCTTCTCCTCCTCTCCCTTGGTCTCCAATTGGGGGGGGAGCCCACCCAGCCCCCCTGTAGATCCGCCCCCTGGCCACAGGCCTCGAACTGTGTCCTCCCCAGTGCATGGTTTGATCAAGCAACGCCAGTATCTGAGGAACTGTGTGATCTAGTAACAAATAGGTCTACGTCACTGGAAGTTTCCAAGATGTTGGTGAAGAGCTAAATCACTTGCCCGCTAATACTCCTATAATTAATGTTTGCGCTTGGTTCGGCAGCATGCATGAGGGGCAAGCCGCAAGCAAGGCAACTTGGTTTTGACGGACCTTGTAACACCCAGTTTTAAGAATAAAACTGGATATAAAACCATATGTGTGCCCAGAGATCAATCACACACATATAGCCACAAATCACTGGAGTATCATGCTCAGTGCCTTTATTACATCACAAATAGTACTTTATTACATAAATGTTCTCAAAGACTCAGCGGAAATAAAAGTAGATAACTAGCACTCCGATAGACTCCATAACCACAGGGACGTCAACTGGTGAAGCACAAGTCTAGTAGTCCTCATCAGAGTCGTCATAATAACTATTACCTGTTACCCATCCGGGATTTTCCAAATAATGAAATAAAGCAAGTGTAAGTACAAACGTACTTAGCAAATACAACATGGGGTTAATGAGGCTCAGAAGGTTAACATGGTTGCATAGCGATAATCATTTTCATCATATATTAATTTTAGCAAAAGCATGTAGCATCAAGTAGCAATAGCTCCCAATTAAACCAGATAACCATATGATCATGTAAACGATGATTAAAGTATAGCAAAAACAATAGCAACAATTTTCACCATAAAACTCCTTCGCACAAAACACTATTCAGTAAGAAGTCCAGGCCACTCATGACCGCGAGCACGGCTGTTATAACAGTTTTACACTCTGCAGAGGTTGTACACTTTCACCGCGAGTCGTGATTCCCATATGCTTGGGTTAATTACTCCCAAACTACACTGCCGAGGTGCATAGCAGGGTTTCACTATGAAGTCTTTCAAAGGGTCGTCTAACAAGTTAGGGCCGCGAGGTTTCCACGGCAAGCAGATATAGAGCCCCCCTTCCAAATGGTTCACACCCGCAGCAGACACACATAAGGACAGAGGCCGCACTATAACCATCATGGCATGCCCCTCTTGCGCCATAAAGGTAACCTCTAACAAGCTAGAAAATTAACCTCATACTTGACTAAAGCCAGAGCCATGTAGCCCTCACGGTTGTACTGTAAGTCCCGGGTGCTCCCTTACAGATAAGTCCTTAGGGAGGACAAGAGCATCAAGTACTCTCACCCTTTAATTCTCCGTTGCTAAAAAAAAAAAGCGTGTTTTATACCTTTGTTGCATATAACATTAATCAAGTTACAGATCATCATGGTTATTCTTTAAGCACTAGCAAAAGCTACCATATGCATCAACCCAGGGTAATCAAGGTACAAGATCAATTGACTAGGATAACCTTAATGGTAAACAAGGATAGCACATGCAGTATGAATTTAGCAAATCATGTTGAATAGGTAACAAGGATGATCCCATGCTATACTTGCCTTGCTCAACAAAGCCTTGGTGATACGGTTCGTCAGAGAATTCCTGATCACCAACGTATTGCTCACCGTCTATACTCCACAATAGATCAACACACAATCATCCAGATCCAAACATGCATAGCAAACAAGAGTATAGATTAGAACAGTACACCAATCATAAAACAAAGATAAAGAGTTTAGAAAACGAATCTACGCATTGCTAGGATCACACAGACGTTTGGATCACGAAAATCGGATTTAAAACGGTGGTTTTATGGGCTAAACAAAATTAAACTATAGATCTGATTAAAAGCTAGAAAAAATTGATCAACAGTGGCATAAATAGATAGATTATGAAATTATGAATCTAACGCAACTTGAACGGATCAAATCGGAGTTAATTTGCAAAAGTTATGAGCATTTAAACCCAGTGGCAAAGTTGTAATTAGACAGAAATTCGAAATTCAATTTAAATCAGATTTAAATTCAACCGAGGGATGGCGGGTTCTATTATCCGAAAGCTCAGGGTGTCTTTAATAAAATTGCAGGGGGGGTTCTTGCAAAATTGACCCCGAAGGGGTACGGGCGGCTGTGAGCCGTCCGATCTCAGATCGGTGGCTGAGATCAAAAGGAGGGGGAGGGAGAGAGAGACGCCGGCCGGGAACAGTGACCGGCGCGGCGGTTCTCCATGAACGCCGACGAGGAGCTCGCCGGAGTTCACCGAACTCGGGCTACAGACCCCCCCCTGACCAAACCGATTGCACCGGAGGGTAGAGGAGAGGGTCGCGGACTCACCGGGGGGTTCGCGGGCCGGAAGGCTCGGTGGTGACGGGCGACGGCGGGGAGGCGAACCGCGGGGGGCCGCTGCTAGGGCGCTAGGGCTCAAACGAGGCCGTGAGGCGGTGGAATAGATGCGGAAGAGCTCGGGGGCCTCGGATTTTATACCCCGGCGGTGCCCCGTCTGCGGCGAAAGGGGGATTCGGTGGGAGATTCGCCGGCGGGGAGGAAGGAAGGCCGAGCTTCCATTTTTTTGAAGCGCGGGAGGAAGAAGGAAGGGAGGGAGGAGGCCGACCGGTGGGCCGGGTCTGTCAGCAACAAGCCGAGGAAGGAAGGGGCGCCGGGTGCAGGTGACGCCTGGCCCGGGTGTCGGCGCCGAGCTGAGAGGAGGGGAGCCGAGCTGGGCTGGTTTCTGGGCTAGGCCGGGCAGGTAAGGTTTCCCTCCTCCTTTTCTTTTTTTTTTTTTCAAATCTTTTTCTTTTGTTTCAAAGCTCATTTGAAATCCAATTCAAATTCAAATTTAAATTGAAAAGCAATACAAAAACAAATGCTCCAAAGATGAATGCACATTCAAGTTGCTAACTTATAGTTGCTTTTAAATTTAATAAAATTACTCTTTAACCTATATTTAAATGCACACTCAATTACATAATTAAATCAAATTCAATTTGATTTCAAAATTGGAAATTTGGGTGTTACAAATTCTACCCCCCTTATCTAATTCTCGTCCTCGAGAATTGCGCATGCTTACTCAAACAAATTGTGGATATGACTTCCTCGGATCATCTTCTCTTTCCCAGGTTGCCTCATCCTCGGAATACCGATTCCACTGTACTTTGCACATCTTGATGACTCTGCTTCTAGTGACTCGCTCTGCGGTCTCCAAAATTCTCACTGGGAATTCCTCATAGGTCAGGTCATCACTCACAAAGAATCTCTTCCAGAGGTATCTGCTCTTCCGGCATACGCAAACACTTCTTCAGCTGTGACACATGGAACACATCATGCACACCGACAACCCATGCGGCAACTCTAACCGATAAGCCACTTCTCCACGTCTCTCAAGAACTTTGAACGGTCCAATATATCTCGGGGCTAACTTCCCTTTCATGTTAAACCTTTTTACATTCCTCATAGGTGACACCTTCAAATAAACATAGTCACCTACTTGAAATACCAGTTCCCGTCTTCTAGTATCAGCATAACTCTTACTCGACGAGACCGTGCCACTCTCAAGTTATCCCCGATCATTCTCACTTGCTTTTCAGCATCTTTCGAACATCTGGTCCAAACACTTGGCTCTCTCTGTTTGATTCCAAAACAGCGGTGTCCTGCATTTGCGACCATACAAAGCTTCAAATGGTGCCATCTTGAGACTCTTCTGATAACTGTTGTTGTACGAGAACTCTGCAAAAGGCAAGCTCTTATCCCAGCTAGTACCGTACTGCAATGCACAAGCCCTCAACATATCCTCTAATATCTGATTTGTTCTTTCAGTCTGGCCATCAGTCTGAGGATGATAAGCGGAACTGAAATTCAGTTTTGTCCCAAGTGACTCATGTACACTCCTCCAGAATTGTGATGTGAACTGAGAACCTCTCCCGACACGATCTTCTTGAACACCATGCGGACTCACAATCCTTTCCATATACAACTCGCTAACTTATGTCCATTGTAAGTAGTTTTGACTGGTATAAAGTGAGCAACTTTAGTCAACCGATCCACTATTACCCATATCGAGTCATACCCTCTCTGAGTCCGTGGTAGTCCAACTATGAAATCCATGCCAACTTCTTCCCATTTCCACTCGGGTATCTTCATAGGCTGTAGTAACCCTGCAGGTCGTTGATGTTCGGCTTTGACCCTCTGACAAGTGTCACACAAGGCCACATACTCGCCACATCCCTTTTCAATCCATACCACCGGTACTTCTCTTTCAAATCCAAGTACATCTTGGTACTTCCCGGTGTATAGAATAAGCGGACTCATGGGCTTCTCGCAGAATTGCATCACGGATAGCCTTCACAGCAGGTACACATATTCTCTTTCCGAACCAAAGGGTACCATTGTCATCCAATCGGAATCAAGGTGCTTTGCCAATCACTATATTCTCAAAGAATCTCCTTTAACTTCACATCTTCCAAATTGACCCTTGCGGATTTCTTGCTCTAGAGTCGGCTCAACTACCAACTCCAACTGTACTATTAACCAAACCCAGATTGAGATGTTCCATCTCAGCACACAACTCCTTAGGCACGGGCGTGGTCCGAATCTCATTGGCGTAGCTCTTCCTGCTAAGAGCATCAGCTACAACATTGGCCTTTCCAGGGTGATAGTGTACTTCCGGATCATAGTCCTTGATCAATTCCAACCATCGACGTTGCCTCAAGTTCAAATCGACCGAGTGAAAATGTACTTCAAACTCTTATGATCAGTGTATATGTCACTCTTATGCCCAATAAGGTAGTGTCTCCATATCTTCAAAGCATGAACCACTGCAGCTAACTCCAAATCATGAGTAGGATAATTCAACTCATGCTTCCTGAGCTGCCTTGATGCATAAGCCACTACTCTTCCTTCTTGCATGAGAACACATCCCAAACCAAGACGAGACGCATCACAATAGATCGAGAAATTTTTGCGCAAGTCTGGTAGTATCAATACCGGTGCTGTAGTCAACCTCTTCTTCAATTCTTCAAAGCTAGACTGACATGCGGAAGACCATACAAACTTAGCACTCTTCTCTAGTAATGCAAATCATAGGCTTGGCAAGCTTGGAGAAACCTTCAATGAACCTCCGGTAATAACCAAACCAATCCAAGAAAACTTCGGATCTCGGTGATCGTAGTAGGTGGTGTCCAATCCAAAACATCCTTCACCTTGCTAGGATCCACCGCAATACCTCCATTGGAGACAACATGACCAAGGAAAGAAACTTCTTTCAACCAGAACTCACACTTGCTTCGCTTCGCATACAACTGATGTTCTCTCGAGCTTCGTAAGACCAACCTCAAATGTTCAGCATGTTCTTCCTCATTCTTGGAGAATACCAAAGATATCATCAATGAATACCACAACAAACTTATCCAAGTATTCCATAAACACCTTGTTCATCAAGTACATAAAGTATGCAGGAGCATTGGTAAGCCCAAAAGACATCATTGTGTACTCATATAACCCATACCTGGTAGTGAATGCGGTCTTAGGTATGTCACTAGCTCGAATCTTAAGTTGATGGTATCCGGATCGCGAGATCAATCTTAGAGAAAACACAAGCACCTCTCAACCCGATCAAACAAGTCATCAATTCTAGGCAAGGGATACTTGTTCTTGATAGTAACCTCATTAAGTGATCTATAGTCAACACACATTCTCTGGGTACCATCCTTCTTATCAACAAAAATAACCGGTGCTCCCCAAGGTGAAGAACTAGGGCGAATAAAACCTTTTTCCAACAATTCTTTTAATTGTTTCTTTAACTCTTCTAATTCAGGTACCCCCATTCTATATGGACGCTTAGCAATAGGTGGAGTACCAGGCAAAAGCTCTATAATAAATTCAATGTCTCGGTCAGGTGGCATACCTGGCAAATCCTCAGGAAACACATCGGGAAACTCGTCCACTACGCGTGCTTGCTGGTGATCACCTCCATTCAAGCGGGTTCATGATGGCGGTAGGTTGAGGCTGCTCTGCTACTTCAACACCGATTACGTCCCCCACTTGGCGTTGTCGAACAACCACTTTCTCCCCGACAATCAATTACCACCTTGTGCTTTTTCATCCAGTCCATACCCGTAATCAAGTCAATCCCAAATTCTCAACACTATCGGGCAAACCTTGAAGTCTACCCCCTTATAGACAGACTAGCTGCCGGACATTTATACTTGTGCCGACATACTTCCACCCGGTGAATTTACTATGAAGTTATTTTTCGAGCACATACTTGGGGATGCCATGCTTTTGGATGAAAATATGCGAGATAAAAAGAATGCGAAGCTCGAGTCAAAAAACGACAAGAGATGGAATTGACACCGAACGTACCGAGCATGACTTCTGGTGCTTCCCCGGCGGTGTCGGGCCGCCACATGATTCACCTTCCCAACAATGGTCATCCGGTTGTTCACCTTCTCCGTTGTTGCTGCGGTTCGGGGTGTCTGCGGGTTACGCTTCTTGGGGCAATTGTAAGACAAGTGACCAGTCTCACCGCGATATAGCACCTATTGGGGGTGTTAGGTGCGCCGCTTCTTCATGGGGGTGTTGTTGGGATTGCCGGGACGAGGGGCCTGATTGCCAAACCTATTTGGGGTGGACGCCGAACGCCACTCATTGCGGGTACCGAGGTTCTTCTTTGTTCGATTGCGATTCCACCGAGGAGGAGGACCATGGTACTTGGGCGGTTGCACCTGAGTATTGCGGGGTGCGGTTGTTGTTCCCGAGGGGTGCTCCCCGCCATTTCCTCTTCCTCTGCTCCTTCTCATTGAACTCTGCTTGGCGCGGGTTGCCCACCACAATGGCACGATCTACCAATGCATGGAAGTTGGGGTAGATGTTGGAAGAGAGCCGCAACCCGAGATCATTGTAGAGTCCCTTCAAGAAGCGTGCACGCTTCTTGGCATCATTGTCAACATCTTACGGAGCATAGCGGGACAGGTATTTGAGAACCGATCACGGTACTCACTCACCGTCATGGAACCTTGCCTCGGTCGGCGGAACTCCTCCTTCTTGATCTCCATCTCACCATCTCGATGTGGTGAGTCCCGAATGCCTCACGGAATTCCCCGCCAAGTGATCTGATTGGGGTGGGGATGGCTATCTTGGTAGGACTCCCACCAGTGTCCGAGCTGATCCCTGCGGTTGACCGGAACCATAGAGCACCTTCTCATGGTCATTGCCTTTGCGCCCGAGGTTCGGTTGCTTTTCCACCGCCCGAAGCCGGTCATCGGCCTCCAATTGGGTCAGGCGGTGTGAGTGAACACAAAGCGGACGACCCTTCATGAAGTCACCACGCTTGTCCCGAGGTGGTGGTGGAGGAGGAGGTGGTGGTGCAACCGGCTGGTTCTCGACGTGTTGCACCAAGGTTTGCAAAGAATCGAGTTTGTGTTGCAAACATCTGCTCCATGGTCGGTGGTGGCGGTGGTGGAGGCGGTGGAGGTGGTGGCGGTGGATAGTTGCCAGCTCCCCTACCACCCCTACGTCCTCTAGCTCCTCTGCCCCTAGCTGCCATCTGTTCTCCAAAAGCAAACACTCAAGTTTAGCACACTTTAACCAAAACAATTCACTAAGGTCTGAATCTGAAATTTCTGGACGCCCACATACAACAGCAGTGCATTAATCTGATCATAACTCAAGCTATAAGTAACCAATTCTGTCGTGCCATACATGGATGGAAAGCTTAAGAAATTATCTACAACTTTGTTTCAGATGACATTTCCAGATTCTGCCATTAACTATGAGTAAAACAGCGAAACATTTATTCTGTCCAGAGAGGTTTTTCAGAACAGGAGCCTCGGGTTCCAACATTTTTATCTCTCAAACCAAAAATGATAAAAAGGTGATTCCAGCGGCATATGAAAGATACAGAAGTCTAGTTTCTCCCATAAAAATCTCATAATTTTTGTACGATCAGATTTGTAGATAAAAGCTAAAGAACACAGACTGCTCCAGAGACAGATTTCAGCAAAACGATATAACCGACCCAAACTTACGCATATATTAAACTAACTTAGAAATTCTTAAACATTGGGACTTGTGGACATGCCCACAATCTCCCAGCACTCATTATAAAGACCCAAATCAAACATAGCCATAATGATAATCATCCAAACATTAAAAGTTCACAAGCACACACTTGACTCGACTAGACTCAACCATGACACTAACGTGATGAGATAATGGTGGTTCCAACTCCTAAGCTAGTAAAGCTTCTTGTAACGCCTTTGGACGATGGAGTTCCTCCCTAAGATTGTCACCATCCCTTTGGCTCCTCTTGCGGGTCTTTTGTTGAGCATGCAACTCATACTTGAGACGCGTGTTCTCCCTCATCACCTCATGAGCAAAGTGGACAAGTGATTGAGTGGTTGGATCAGCACCAACCGGCCCAAGCATTGCCCATCCATACTCTATATCGGCACGGGGGGAAGATACGGTTCTCATCTTCTTCCATGTCATGAAAGCGCCTCGCACGAAGATCAAAGTAAGCTTCCTGCTGCGCTACTTTTTTTCAAGGCTGGCGGCAAGAGTGGCACGCCTACGCTAGATGCTTGTAGGAGCCAACCACCTTGAATCCTCTCACCTGTTGCTCCAAGTAGAGAGAACAGCGGTTGTCTTCCAGTAAGCATCCTCAAGAGGGTGGATGTACTCATAGCAGTGATACTCAACGGTGAACTGATCATGGTAGTAGTCATGAATCAGATCAACCAGGTGAGTATGGTAGTAGCGATCATCATGCCCATGTCTGAAGTATAGGCTCTTGGTCCATCCCATGGGAAGATCATCATCTTCATCTGCGCCATCTTGTGGTGGTGGTGATGGGGCGGCTGTGGGTTGCCCCAGCCACCTCCTTCATCTTCTTCATCATCGGAGATGGGGATAACCTCCACCTCGGGCTCCACAGTCTTTGGCGCTTCCACTTCGTGGCTCCACTTCAGGGCTCCACAGTGCGGGCACTTCCTCTTCGAGCTCTTCCATCACAGGCTCCAAAGGTGCAAGCACAACTTCGGGGTGGTTGGTAGCCTCCAACGCGCTTGCGGGGGGGGTGGTGCGGGTGCGTGCCATTCTACGAGTTAGACAAAGATTAAGTTAGAGATAGAAACAATAACTTTTGCAAATGTATATGAGGAGATATAGCATAAACTTTTAGCAAATAACAAGATCATGAAATAAGCATGAAATAAGTGAGGCAAAGAAGCTATAAACGACCATTACTAACTAGGCTTGCGTCCCTCACAATCCAACACGGCTCGATACCAATTTGTAACACCCGGTTTTAAGAATAAAACTGGATATAAAACCATATGTGTGCCCAGAGATCAATCACACACATATAGCCACAAATCACTTTGGAGTATCATGCTCGGTGCCTTTATTACATCACAAATAGTACTTTATTACATAAATGTTCTCAAAGACTCAAAGCGGAAATAAAAGTAGATAACTAGCACTCCGATAGACTCCATAACCACGTGGGGCGTCAACCGGTGAAGCACAAGTCTAGTAGTCCTCATCGAGTCGTCATAATAACTATTACCTTTACCCATCCGGGATTTTCCAAATAATGAAATAAAGCAAGTGTAAGTACAAACGTTTTAGCAAATACAACATGGGGTTAATGAGGCTCGGAAGGTTAACATGGTTGCATAGCGATAATCATTTTCATCATATATTAATTTTAGCAAAAGCATGTAGCATCAAGTAGCAATAGCTCCCAATTAAACCAGATAACCATATGATCATGTAAACGATGATTAAAGTATAGCAAAAACAATAGCAACAATTTTCACCATAAAACTCCTTCGCACAAAACACTATTCAGTAAAAGTCCAGGCCACTCATGACCGAGAGCACGGCTGTTATAACAGTTTTTACACTCTGCAGAGGTTGTACACTTTCACCGCGAGTCGTGATTCCCATATGCTTGGGTTAATTACTCCCAAACTACACCGCCGAGGGTGCATAGCGGGGTTTCACTATGAAGTCTTTCAAAGGGTCGTCTAACAAGTTAGGGCCGCGAGGTTTCCACGACAAGCGGATATAGAGCCCCCCTTCCAAATGGTTCACACCCGCAGCGGACACACACATAAGGACAGAGGCCGCACTATAACCATCATGGCATGCCCCTCTTGCGCCATAAAGGTAACCTCTAACAAGCTAGAAAATTAACCTCATACTTGACTAAAGCCGAGCCATGTAGCCCTCACGGTTTATCTTTGTAAGTCCCGGGTGCTCCCTTACGAGATAAGTCCTTAGGGAGGACAAGAGCATCAAGTACTCTCACCCTTTAATTCTCCGTTGCTAAAAAAAAAAAAAAAAGCGTGTTTTATACCTTTGTTGCATATAACATTAATCAAGTTACAGATCATCATGGTTATTCTTTAAGCACTAGCAAAAGCTACCATATGCATCAACCCAGGGTAATCAAGGTACAAGATCAATTGACTAGGATAACCTTAATGGTAAACAAGGATAGCACATGCAGTATGAATTTAGCAAATCATGTTGAATAGGTAACAAGGATGATCCCATGCTATACTTGCCTTGCTCAACAAAGCCTTGGTGATACGGTTCGTCAGAGAATTCCTGATCACCAACGTATTGCTCACCGTCTATACTCCACAATAGATCAACACACAATCATCCAGATCCAAACATGCATAGCAAACAAGAGTATAGATTAGAACAGTACACCAATCATAAAACAAAGATAAAGAGTTTAGAAAACGAATCTACGCATTGCTAGGATCACACAGACGTTTGGATCACGAAAATCGGATTTAAAACGGTGGTTTTATGGGCTAAACAAAATTAAACTATAGATCTGATTAAAAGCTAGAAAAAATTGATCAACAGTGGCATAAATAGATAGATTATGAAATTATGAATCTAACGCAACTTGAACGGATCAAATCGGAGTTAATTTGCAAAAGTTATGAGCATTTAAACCCGGTGGCAAAGTTGTAATTAGACAGAAATTCGAAATTCAATTTAAATCAGATTTAAATTCAACCGAGGGATGGCGGGTTCTATTATCCGAAAAGCTCAGGGTGTCTTTAATAAAATTGCAGGGGGGTTCTTGCAAAATTGACCCCGAAGGGGTACGGGCGGGCAAGAGCCGTCCGATCTCGAATCGGTGGCTGAGATCAAAAGGAGGGGAGGGAGAGAGAGACGCCGGCCGGGAACAAGGACCCGGGCGCGGGCGGTTCTCCATGAACGCCGACGAGGAGCTCGCTTGGGAGTTCACCGAACTCGGGACTCTGCACCCCCCCCTGACCAAACCGATTGCACCGGAGGGTAGAGGAGAGGGTCGCGGACTCACCGGGGGGTTCGCGGGGCCGGAAGGCTCGGTGGTGACGGGCGACGGGCGAGGAGGCGAACCTGCTGCGGCTGGCCGCTAGGGCGCTAGGGCTCAAACGAGGCCGTGAGGCGGTGGAATAGATGCGGAAGAGCTCGGGGGCCTCGGATTTTATACCCCGGCGGTGCCCCGTGCGAAGGAAAGGGGGATTCGGTGGGAGATTCGCCGGCGGGAGGGAAGGAAGGCCGAGCTTCCATTTTTGGAAAGCGCTCGGGAGGAAGAAGGAAGGGAGGGAGGAGGCTGACCGGTGGGCCGGGTCTGTCGTCGCGGAAGGAAGGAAGGGGCGCCGGTGCGGCTGACGCCAGGCCCGGGGTGTCGGCGCCGAGCTGAGAGGGAGGGAGCCGGCGGGCTGGTTTCTCTTTGGGCTAGGCCGGGCAGGTAAGGTTTCCCTCCTCCTTTTCTTTTTCTTTTTCAAATCTTTTTCTTTTGTTTCAAAGCTCATTTGAAATCCAATTCAAATTCAAATTTAAATTGAAAAGCAATACAAAAACAAATGCTCCAGCATGAATGCACATTCAAGTTGCTAACTTATAGTTGCTTTTAAATTTAATAAAATTACTCTTTAACCTATATTTAAATGCACACTCAATTACATAATTAAATCAAATTCAATTTGATTTCAAAATTGGAAATTTGGGTGTTACAGACCTGAATGAAATGATTGCCACCTGCCACCGTGCATGCACCTGATGATGGACATTGGACAATGCTACGGTACCCTTTAGTTTGCTACTAGTTGGTATCTTAAATACTGAGAAATTGATTTTTCTTGGTTTCTAAATTAATTAGTCGATTGATTAAGCTAGGAAAAATAAAAAAATCTTGTCAAATCCCCTCGTCACGAGACAGACACCAGCAAGTGATCTGGTCCTTCCTTTCCTACTCTCTCCGTCCCATAAACTATGTCGTTAAAAACCATGTCACTCTTATAAACACGGTTTTTAAGTGATAAAGTCCATAGGACGGAGGGAGTATGTGTGACCGAAGCATGGCCCCTTGTCGGTGGAGTATTGGAAAGGTCCTTTCTTTTGTGCATGTGAATTGAGAGACGGTAGGGTGGAGACGTGATTGCACAATTATTTATTCTAATAATTAAAATAATATATAAAGTAAGTGGATATTTGTTGTCTTCAAAATAAAACACTCTAAATCCGAGTAGTTCGATTCGAATTCACATATATGATACGTACGTGTGATATTTCTAGCAAAATATCAATAAATAAATTAATAAAGTTTTTATCACTAAATTAAACAAAAAAAATTAATATATAACATAGAGATAAAAGCACACACCTTTACGAAATGAAGTTGTCTAGATAGACACATGAATCAGGTGTATTTTATCCATATCCAAAAGTTACAAACATATTTTTAACAAATCTAAAATTACAAATGACGTGCACCCACTCACCTAATACGCATACACATGCTAGTAATATGCATGCAAGTTAGGTATGCACTCACCTAAAATGCATACACCCGGTAACACTCGCACATGCAAATCATATTGCACATAAAAAAATGAAATGTGTTATTAGGTTACATGAGAAATTATATGGTAATCAAAATATATCATGTCCAAACTTGTAAAATTAAAAAATTTATTATATCTGCCAAATCACGAATGTAGCAATCAAATGTAGAGAAAAGGATTTCCTATACCTAGACTTTCCTTATTTATCCTAATTTACAAAATAAAAGAATTAAATAAATATATACTTTATTTATTACCTCATAGAAGGTAGTAGATGATGGTAACCGTTTGATCAAAATAAAAAAAATGACTTACAGTCATTTAAAGAGGTAGACAACAAATTTTAAACCAATGATAGTATACAACCATGCATTGCGCGTGCTGCTTTTAGAAATTAAAGGTTGCTCACCTCAGCATATTAATCCCTTGATGACTAGGATTGTCATCAGACGGTGACGCCATAAAGGCAAGCATGGCTTAAATTTAGTCGGCGTGTTCGGCTGGCCACGTAAATCGACTGATAAGACAAGCTAGTAAATCGACTGATAAAACAAGCCGGTTGATGTGATGAGTATGGAAAAAAAAAAAAAGACAAAAAAAAAGAAAATCATGGGTGGCGCTGCTGTCTCGGATCGATTTTGTTCTCTTCAACGCAGCCACATGGCAGCATGCATGTTCAGGCATGCATGCTCCAAGGTGTGCAAGCATGCATGCGGGAACGCACGCAGGCTCTGCACTCTGCAGCAGACCACGATCGACGACGCGGGCACGCTGCGCTGCAGCTTTGCATTGCCACTAGTAATTTGTGCGCGCCCATGCGCGCAGGCTAGCACCCCCAGATTTTTTTTTTTTTTTTTGAAAAAGCACAATTGATTATGGATAACAACAAATAAAATACAAGAACAAAGCAAAACCAATATGCTTAATAATTACGAACTTAACATTAATAGCATGGGTCTTAAGAGCATATTTTTAGAAAAAGCACAATTGATTATGGATAACGACTCAAAATATAGACACAAAGCAAAATCAATATGCTCAGAGATTACAAATTTAACATATACTAATAACATAGGTCCTAAGAGCATCTCTAGGAGGATATTTAAAATGAATCACCAAATCCCGATATTTGGAGAATCTTTAAAAAGGATAACTCTAAAAAAAAGGTGCATACAACAGCTTTTCTATATTTGACTGGGACCAGGCAATACATTGCTACCGGAGACCTTCATGGACGAAATGCAGTGATCATACCAAGAAGCCATCCAGGACCCGATGTGGGTGCGCCAGTGGCATTGCTGCTGTTCAAGCCCCACCCCATGACGCCAGACTGATGATGCTATGTTCTCTGTACCTGGCATCATATCTCCAGCAACCGAACCAACTCCACCATGGATGGCCTCTAAGTCCATCTGGTCCTAGCAACACCACAGCTCCAGTGCAGCAAACTTCACGCCCTCAGCAGGGTATGAGCCCATCCAATTATCGACCATCGAGAATATCATCCCTGACTGATAGGCCTGCCGAAACCTCTCTGACTATATTTCTTCCATGAAAAATTGCCTGCATCCCAGTCAGTAGTTCCAAAAACAGAACATCGAAGCTCTTGTCCATGAGCTTATGAGGAAATATTCTGGTTCAAGATAACCCTAAAAAAATCAAGAAAGGAATACAGGTATTGGTCATGATGTAGTGTGTTTCACTTTCAGTACTCAGGAAGCACTTTAAGGTATGGCTTTAGCCTACTTACCAGGGTGCCTTTTCCGACAGTGGAGACATGACCAAGGGCACTCCCCTCTATTCCTGGCAGTGGAGCAAGACGTGAGAGACCAAAATCAGCAAATTTTGCAACAAAATTCGAGTCCAGTAGAATATTGATAGCTCTAATGTCAAGTATATTGGAAGATCTGCTTCTGTGTGCAAATACCAGGATACCATGTGACAATCCCAGCGCGATCCATAGCCTCATGGGGAAATCTAGAGGCACCTTAGCTCTAGCTGCACACAGATAAGTGTTCGTGAAACTTGTAAGGCCAGAAAGGCAGCATAAAAGAACTAATAGTGCAGGAATGAGGTGAACTGTCTTAGTCCACAAAAAGGAAAGCAAAAAGGTCAGATATAATTATGGAGTCCTGCTAGATCTGTATTCAGGAAGTATTTTTTAATATATAATCTGGAGGCGTGACTTTTGAACAGGGAAAGATTGTATATACCTTCAGAGAACTAACCATTTAGCTAAGCCTGTGGCTGTTCAGTTCATCATAAATATTTGAGAGATCACCCTGCATATTTAGCAAAGATGGTAAATATTACTGCTGCGTCACATATCATTTGCCAAAAAAAATGTGAAAGATTTTAACAGGAATATGGAAAAGCTTATTCTGAAAAACTTAAGGTCAGAGGTAGCTATAGTATTTCAGTTTGCTAAAAAAAAATAGGACCAATCCTAGTTGCAACTCTACCCCATGCAAAGGGAACTTCGTGTTCACCATTTTGCATACCACAAAATCTGTATAGGGAGGGATCTTAAATAAGCAAGTACTCCAGTGAACCCTTCACATGAATTGAATCATGTTTCCTTTTATGAAGAGTATATCTAAGGTATCTAAGAAAGTGACCAAAAGTATCTAAACAGTAGTTCTTACTTCAAGCTAGCTGTAAGTTTCTTCGCCTTTTTTTGCATTGCTTCATCCATCTATGCTTATAAATATTATTTGGAAATGCTATTAAGGAACTATGTAAACTGACAATCCAGCAAGGCAACTCCTGAAAAGCGAGCAACAAAATCAAGCTGCAACCCACTATTGGCTGGACTTTAAAATAAATCATATGCATAAATATTGAGCTGTCTGAGATAGGGAAGCTCTAACAATCATTCAATTAAATAAGATATTAACTAACCACTGAAGGTACTTTCACATGTCCTGAAACATTAAATGGCAATATTGAAGGGTTGTGTTACATCAAAATTCCTATGACATCTGCAGAAACATAATTTGTTATTTCTATGTTTTAGGACCAAGAAGAAACACTATTAATTTAATTAATAATTAGTGAGCCTGCATGATAGAAGAGCGACATTAAGTTCATCTCAACTACAGATAGTGGAGTTATGGGGCCCTCAACCTTACAATTGTTGTGCATCATTTGTCTCACATCTTTCTCTCCTGTGTTCCATTGCAACAAATGGACAGGCTTACATTCAGTAGAATACAAGAGCAACAAATGGGGACAGGCTTACCCAACGTCACCTACGGAAAACCAACATCCCCACCGCTTCAATATCAACAGCTATATGAACCAAAAGATTAGAAGCACATAGCTCAAATTCTAGCCATAATTCAATGTACACATGCAATTCAGTACATGAAGGAAAGTCGAAGGGCCCAAAATGAGTAAGCTTTCTTGCTGTCGATGGAAGAGGTATCAAGACAGTATCTCACCATGGCAGGCTGCTCCTGAATTTCTTCAAAACAATGTAGCTTCAAGCATAAGACACTAACGATCAGTTGTGGTATTAAAAATATATTTTAAAAAATAGGCAAAAGACAAAACAGCAAGAGATGCAAGAAAGACTGGTGCATCTCAAGCCAAACCCCCACAAATCATGCTGTGGACTCATGCTGGTGGAGAGGATAGTGAGTTGGTAAAAGGTCGCACCAAGCCAGGTTCGCAGGGGCTGTGGACTCATCACAAGCATTTTATGGGCTGCTAAATATATAAAGATATCTGGACAAGGTTCACAAAACCTTGGAATCCCTGCATCCAGCCCACAAATCCTCAATCCAGGAATCCAAATCAGTTGTAGTGATAACAGCAGAAACGCTGAAACAAAACATAATATCATAGCTGAAAATTAAATTGTCAAACTGATCACATCAATTTTATTTTTATGCACACATGAGTTTGAGTCCTGTAATTCATACTAAGAAGAGGGCTGCAAATCACTCTTGCCACAAGCACAAAACATTGAGAATGCAAGGTTGGGATTTTTAGAATGGATAAGGCACTGATCTGGATATCAACATCACATAATCACCATCAAAACAACAACGGCATGCTCAGAAGTTAACAAATCTGCATGGAAGCTAATACGGCATATGCGATTACCTCACGTGGATGGAGCGCGGAAGCAATTGAGCTGCACCACCACTCTTCCGAGGCCGTGGTTGGATGAAGCAGGTGGCCTTGTGCCGAACTGCCACCGACCAGAAATAGATTTTTGTACCAAGCAATCGGCATAAAGGCGCTGCCAACAAAGAGGACGCCGGGTGTTCAGCTGGCTGCCGGCAGCTACAACTGATGCCACCACCGACACCACCTGCAGCACCCACAGCATGAGCGCAGAATCATATTGCGATACACGAGACCCAAACGCACTCCACGGTGGGCAGGGCTGGGCCAGCACACGTCGGCGCAGTGGGCATCGGCTCCTTCTGGCTAGCGGCGTCGGCAGCACGACACGACACGACGCTGCTGTAGCTGCCGTCGGCCACCCGGCCGCCGCCACAACGACCCGCGTCCGTGGTCCACCGCCGCCGCAGCAGCGCCATGCTGCCGGGCCCGTCGTGCCTCGCGGCCGTCGGCTGGCTCACCGCCCCGATACTTGACCCGGCACCGGCGAGGAAGGAGAGGAGGAGGAAAAGGAAGAGGCCACCTTCACCTCACCTGGGTCTGCTCACGCCGGAATCCTCGCGCGCTGGCGACCGCTCGCGCCCCGACCTCCCCTGGATCTACGCCGCCGCCGAGGAGGCCACCCCCTGCCAAGGCCGCCGTGCCGGAGGCCTCCCTCGCCGGGACGCGCGCGACCGGGGCCCGCCCTAGTTGCCGAGAGAGGGAGAGGCATGAGAAGTGGCGAGAGGATTGGTGAGAGAGTATAGAGAAGATTGGTGTGGATGGGGCCACACTGGCTCTTCCGCCAATGGCCGGTAGACAACGATCTGCTAGGCAGTGCTAGCGCAGACTTTTGACTTCTGACACCTTGTCCTCTAAGCGCGCGAACACAGGAAACTGGCGGGAAGATGGATGCGCCACAGATCGATCATCCAAGGGCCAATAAAATTTTTGCTACCGTGTACACGCTGTGCTCCCGTCTTGGCCAACCGTTCTCATCTCTTTAGATTGCTTCGTCGGTGCTGAGTGCTCCTAGAGTAGCTGCACGGCTGGCGGATGGATAGGGTGGTCAGGTGGTGCCGTGGTGGACCGGACCTGCACTGCACGCGCCGTGACGCCTTCATTCGCCCGTCCAAATGCATTCGCCCGCGCGCGGCGAGGATAGCGCACGGCGGCACAGCATGCGCTTTTTGACTCAGCAAGATTATCATTTGGTGACTTGACCCCGCGTCCCGCCTCCCATCCTGCCATGCATCATCATGCTTGTATATGCCTGCTGCCTGTGTCTCCTGCTGCTGCTGGATAAGCGCGGAGGTAGTAGGTCTAGTGTAGTAGGTCATGGCCGTCCTCCGTCCACCAATACAATGTGCTCACTCTCTCGCGCTCATGCGATTTATTTCCTTGTCTTCCATTCTTTCAGCACGTGTCAGATCCACGCTCTATAGAGTAGGAAGGAAGAAGAAGAACAGGAAGCGATACAGAGTAGCGAGGAGCCGAGGAATGGTTAGGAATAGGAGTGAAATGGTTCATTGTACTGTTAGAAATCAGCTCTTGCACACATACAACTCAAG
>JADLZL010005953.1:0-10579 GCA_015844335.1 Chrysopogon serrulatus | reverse complement strand
GCATACCATATGTGAGGAGGCAGCGTGCTGAGTGGCTAGGCCTCGGGATTACTCCAGGATTAGATGGGCTGTAGGCCCAATTATCTTTAATTACTATAGGCATATAAATACTTGTAAAACATTATTGGTCAAGATTAAGCAAGAAGCAACTATTGTTGCCGGCTTCCTTCAGGGAGCTGGGACTTGCCCTAGCCGCCTCTCTTCCTCCCGTGCGTGATCACGGCACCTCGCCGCCGTTCAATCTCTTCAAGCCTCGCCCTCCAGTTCGTCATCCCTATAATCTGAGACCTAGAATCGGTAGGGAACGAGTCCCTATCAACCTGGTATCAGAGATGTCGGGTGCTCCTTCGTCTTCCACCGTGCCGCCGGTGTCCACGATTCCGCCATCCACCCCAGCGGTGCAGCCTTCCGCCGGCCTGCCGTCGTCATCTGCTGCAGCCCCCATCGCCACCACTTCCGCCCTGGTCCTGCCCTCCACCACGCAGCCGCTCACGTCGGGCGCGACCACCCCACCGGTGTTCACCCCGGCGGAGTCCACGGCGGCCATCGTCAACCTCAGCCATGCCTTTGCGGGCATGCAGCTGCAACTGGCTGAGATCCAGTCCTTCCTCACCCACCTGCAACCACCGCCTCAGCCAACGCTCCCCACCCCCGCTGCCGCCGCGGTACTCATATGCTCAGCCAGCGCTTCCGTCGCCGCCGCCGCCGCCGCGCGGTACACCTATGCGCTTCCCCAGCCGGGGCGCCAGCGTCCGCTTCCCCCCTCGGCACCATCTTCCAGCCCAGGTGCCGATCCACCTCCTCCGCTTTCCGCCGTCGCCCTCGCCCACTTTGCCGTCACAGGCGCAGTCCTCGGCCGCCCGGTCTACTCGGTGGCGCGGCAGCTGGTGGCGACACCGCACACCTACCAGCCCAGCGCCATGATGTCCCACGGCGGACCCCACGTGTCCGGGCATGCTATATGGAGGATCGATGGCACCTTGTTCCATGCTCCGAGCTTGATGCGGCCGGCGTCCGAGGCAGCCCTCTCCCGGATGATGCGCCGGAGTCGGCCGCCACGCTCCCACCCAAGTTCTACAAGCTGGAGTTCATGACGTCTGACGGCTCGGAGGATCCGTTGAACCTGGCTGGGGCAGTGCGAGCAATTCTTCCGCGGCCAACGCACCTTGGCCTCGGACCCGAACCTGGCTCGCTTCCTATCACCTCAAGGGGCGCAGCCCGGGGCGTGGTACTACGCCCTCGAGCGGGGGGCGAGGCATGCCCATTGGGATCGTTTCAAGGATACATGCCGTCTCCGATTCGGGCCGCCTCTCCAAGGCACTCGGCTGGCCGAGCTGGCACGGCTGCCCTTCCACTCCACGTGCAGGAATATTCAGATCGCTTCAATGCGGTCACATGCCACACCCGCAAGCTCTCGGCGCTCCGGAAGGCCGAGCTCGTGGGGGGGGCTACCGGATCACATCCGGGCGGAGGCCGAACTCGTGCTCCCAAGACCTCCAAACAGCGTGCACTTGGCCGGGCTTTCGGCGCCGTTCAGCGGCAGCTTTACTCGATTCCACGGCCGCCACGGAGTGCCGGCCCCCGTGCAGCGCCGAGGGGGGCAGCTACCAGCCCCCCTGCTCCCCCAACCCCGGCACCTCCCTCCTGGGCGCAACGCTGCAGCAGGGGCGCCCGCCTGCAACAGGAGCCACACGCCCCTTCCGCCCGACTCTCCTCGGCGGAGATCTTTGGAGCGCCGCCCGCCCGGGGCCTATGTTATAAGCTGCGACGAGCAAGTATGTCAAGGGCCACGTCTGCGGCGCCTCTTCTTCCTCGGCGTGGGCGATTACATCGACGGCGTGGCGCCCGAGGACCCAGCAGCAACAACCGCCTTTGGAGGACTATGGCCCTCGGGAGCCGGCGCGCGGCGACCAATGCCTTGGTGGTCTCCCTCACGCTCTCGGGGGATTCGCACCGAGAACACGATGCTCTTGCCGGTCTTTATCAAGGGCCAGCGGCTACTCGCCCTTCTCGACACCGGCTCCACCCACAACTTCCTCCATGGGGCGACAATGCGCCGTCAGGGGTTGGTCGCCAAGGTTGGGCCCCATCTCCGCGTCACGGTGGCCAACGGGGACCGCTTGGCGTGCGGCACGGCGTCGCCCGTGATGTGCCGATCCGCATCGGCGGCAATTTTTCTCCATCACTGCGTGGGCCTCGACTTGGGCTGTTTCGACTTCATCTTTGGGCGTCGAATTCCTGCGCACATTGGGCCCCATCCTCTGCGACTTCAAGGCCCTCACGATGTCTTTACGGCGGGGCAGCGCCGTCCTATGGCGGGCGTGCGAGGGACCGGCTGCCACCGGCACGGCGCAGCTCAGGGCGCCCGGCCGCTGACCCCCGGCAGCCACCGCTGGATCGGCTGCTCCACCAGCACAGCGCCGTCTTCGCCGAGCCTCGGGGCCTTTTCCCGGCCCGCCCGTATTTACCATCGGATCCACCTACTCCTCAGTGCGGCGCCGGTCGCGGTCCGCCGTCCCGGTACCCACAGCTTCTGAAGGATGAGCTCGAGCGCCAATGCGCTGCCATGTTGGAGCGAGGGCATCATTCGGGCCAGCACATCTCCGTTTTCGCCCGGTGTTCTGCTGGTCAAGAAGGGAGGCAGGTCGTGGCGCTTACGCATCGACTACCGCGCTCAACGACAAGGCGTCCAAGGACAAGTTCGATCCGGTGGTCGGCGAGCTCCTCGACGAGCTCCATGGCGCCCACGTTCTTCACCAAGCTTGATCTGCGCTCGGCTACCACCAGTGCGCATGCACCCCGGCGGACATCGAGAAGACGGCGTTACGCTTTTATCATGGCCACTTTGAGTTCTGGTCATGCCGTTCGGCTGTCAATCGCCCGGCCACCTTCCGGCGCTCATGAGCGATGTCCTCCGGCCCTTCCTTCCGTAAGTTCGTGTTGGTTTTCTTTGATGACATCCTCATCTACAGCTCGTCGTGGGCCGAGCATCTACAAAGACGTCGGTCTCGTCTTCGATGCGCTTCTGGCGCATGGGCTCTTCTGAAGAAGTCCAAGTGCTCTTTTCGGCACCCGGCCGGTCGCCTACACAGGCCACGTCATCTCTGCCCGATGGGGTCGCTATGGACAGCGACAAGGTGGCGGCCGTTGCTTAGCCGTAGTGGAGCCCCGGTCCGGCGGGCGTTCGTGGGTTCCTCGGCACGGGCCGGGTACTACCGGAAGTTCATCGCGACTTCGGCTCCATCGCAGCCAGCTTCGCTCGCTTTCTTTGCGGAAGGAGGCGTTCACGTGGTCGCGGAGGCCACCGCTGCGTTCGAGCCCTCAAGCCTCTCTCGTCGGCGAAGGTGCTGCAAATGCCGGACTTGGCGGCTGTTCGTCGTGGACTGCGAAGCTTCGGGCGCCGATTTGGCGCCGTTCTTCACCGAGGCGGGACCCACGGCCTTCTTCAGCAGGCCCTTAGCTGCCCGGCACGTCAAGGCGGCAGCCTACGGCGGGGAGCTCATCGGCTTGGTCCCGGGCCGTGCGGCACTGGCGCCCGTACAATGGGGGCGCCGCTTCCTCCGTCGCACCGACCACTACAACCTGAAGTTTCTCTGGACCAGCGGCTCTCCACGGTCCCCAACACCAATGGATCAGCAAGCTGTTCGGGTTCGACTTCACTGCCGAGTACCGCCCGACCGCCTCAACTCCGCCGCCGGCGCCTCTCACGCCGCGATGGGGGACGGCGCAGCGCTGCAATCCATCTCGGGGCCGTCCTTTGGCCTCATCAGCGACATCCGGGCTGCCACCGCGGGCGCGCCGAGGCGCGCCAACGCATCCAGCAGGCGGGCGGATGCCACCACAGGGGCGCCGTGGCGCACGCCAGACGGCCTCCTCCTGCATGGCAAGCGAGTCTTCGTCCCGGCCGAGGGGGACTGCGCCACCCGTGGTCTCCCTCGCACATCTGATCGGCCACGAGGGTGTTCGAAAGACCCTTGTTCGCCTACGGGCGGATTTCTTCATCCTGTGGGGATCGCGTGCTGGTGCAAGACTTCGTTCGCACCTGCGATACATGCCAACGCAACAAGACCCCCACGCAGCAGCCCGCCCGGTCTCCTTCAGCCGCTCGGCGTGCCGTCCCAGTGTGGGCGGACATTGCCATGGACTTCATCGAGGGCTTGCCTAAAGTCCACGGCAAGTCCGTCATCCTCACGGTGGTGGATCGGTTCTCCAAATGCGCACACTTCATCGCCCTCAGCCACCCCTACACTGCTGCCTCGGTGGCGCGTGCGTTCTTCGACGGCATCGTGCGGCTTCATGGGTTCCCTTCCTCCATCGTCAGTGACCGTGACCTGTCTTCACCAGCAACCTATGGCGGGATCTCTTCCGCTGGCGGGGTCAAGCTCCGCTTGAGCACGCGGCCTTCCACCCACGCACGGACGGGCGTCGGAGATCGTCAACAAGGTGATAGCTATGTACCTGCGTTGTGCTACAGGTGACCGGCCGCGTTCTTGGGTGGGCAAGCTTCCGTGGGCGTAGTCTTTGCTACAACACGTCATTCCACACGGCGCTCGCACCACGCCCTTCGGGTGGTGTGCGGCCGCACTCCACCGCCGCTGCTGTCCCACAAAGCCGGTGCTGCTCACACGAGAGATGGCCGATGAGATGCTGCGAAGCGGGCGCCTTCCTCGGCGAGGTCCGCGGCGCCCTGCAGGCCCAACAGTGCGCCAAGCGCTACTACGGCGACCACCACCGCGGCGTCGCCTTTGCAGTTGGGGACTGGGTGCTTCTTCGACTGCTTCATCGCCCCACCCAGTCCCTCGCTGCCCAGCCCAAAGGCAAGCTCAGTCCGCGCTATGCTGGACCCTTTCAGGTGGTCGAAGCGTGGGCGCGGTGGCCTACCGTCTTGAGCTCCCAGCTGCTGCCCGCCTTCATGATGTCTTCCATGTTGGGCTGCTGAAGCCGTACCGGGGCGACCCTCCTTCAGCTCCGGTCGTCGTTCCGCCGGTGCATGATGGCCGACTCCTTCCTGCTCCGGAACAGGTGCTGCGCGCCCAGCTCCGCCGTGGTGTTTGGCACGTCTTGGTCCAGTGGCAGGGCCTTCCAGTGGAGGAGGCGACATGGGAGCTGCTCCAGGAGTTCAAGACTCTCTACCCCGATGTCCAGCTCGAGGACGAGCTGTTTGTCGAGGCGGGGAGAGATGTTATGACGGGCATACCATATGTGAGGAGGCAGCGTGCTAGTGGCTAGGCCTCCGGGATTACTCCAGGATTAGATGGGCTGTAGGCCCAATTATCTTTAATTACTATAGGCAAATAAATACTTGTAAAACATTATTGGTCAAGATTAAGCAAGAAGCAACTATTGTTGCCGGCTTCCTTCAGGGAGCTGGGACTTGCCCTAGCCGCCTCTCTTCCTCCCGTGCGTGATCACGGCACCTCGCCCGCCGTTCCATCTCTTCAAGCCTCGCCCTCCAGTTCGTCATCCCTATAATCTGAGACCTAGAATCGGTAGGGAACGAGTCCCTATCACAACCTTTCTCATGCACAGGTGACAGAAAATCACTCGAAAGAGCAGTTACCTCGTTGCTGCCTGTCGGAGAGACATGCTGACAGGGCAAGCTGCATGACGAAGCAAACTCCGTCCCCAAGCACCTGGTGTGTAGAAAGATGGAAAAGAATTCCCATTGTATGAGGCAGGCAGCATCATAAACAGGTAGGCAACATTGCACGAAAAAAATACGCGTCGTCAAAGACCAAGATTTAAGATTTAGCAAGCCTCACATGTTTCATTCAGATTTAGTACACACAATATTTCATCCTCTGTAATTCAACCTCTTGTACTGATGTGCCTGCAGTCAAACTAAACCAAACAGAGTATGCATTAGACAGTATACCTTTCAAAAGTGTGCCTGCAGTTATATCTATGCAGGATCGTCTGCATTAATCAAACAAATAATTTGTGAGTATGAACAAAGTAAACTTAAAATAACAATTAGATGTTATACAAATCTACCTGTGACACTGTACAGGATAATGTTGTCTTCAGATGTAGCTGCAAATGGTCGTCCTGATGTTCTACTCTAAAAAAATGCACGTAAGTAAATTAAGCGTGATAAAGACCATGGCCCTGGCATAAAAGCTACAGTGGTCAACGGGAAAAAAAAAAAAACAGAGATTATGGAAACGAAAGACACATCCACACAAAGTGTTCGATCATATTTATACCTGCTGGTCTGTATCTTGCAAATTGCAATCATGCATGCCTAAGATGCCGCATAGCAGACTGAGATGGAGTGCCGCCTAGAAGAGATTGAGATGGAGAAGTGAGGCTGCATACCTAACGGGTGCCATAGAATTGACACCCTGAAACTTGATCAAATAAATGGAAATTTTTGAAGAAAATTAATAGGAGATGAGAGGAGGATGTACCTGGTATGAAGATCCTTGTTCAACTGTGATCACGACGGCATGGCCACATGAGGAACTGTTGCAGTCCCAGGCTCCCAGCAGATCTCCATTGGGGCTCGACCTGGGAGGAGGGGGTGTACGGGTAAAAGGTGAGCGGCCGTTCACCAATGCGCGCTGACGGCCTGGTAGGCGGCGTGAGCCGCGAGTTGGGCGTCCTGGCGGCCAGAGCCCCCGTGAGGTCCACGGCGCAGCCGGCCTGCCGTTCCCTTGCCGCAGGCGCAGAGCACGGTGGAGAACGACGGTTACTGTGGACTGTGGAGAACGTAGGAAGCCGCAGAGTAGAGAAAAGCACCTGCAAACGACGGTGGAGAACGCTGGCGAGTGGCGACGGATCCAAGGGGTGGACACCGCCGACCCCAAGGCACCGAGGCAGGCGCAGGAGCCGAATGGAGCACCCACACAACGGCGGCGTTACTTGCGACTAATGCGACGGATCCGAGGGTGGAGCGCACAGATGTCGATGGCGCCGCCCAAGAGAGGAGGTGGGCGAAGGAGCCGAGAACGGGTAGCTGCGACTGAGGCGGCAGCGCCGAGGAAACGCGGCGGTAGCCCAATAAGCAGGTCGGCTTAGGGGCCCACCACTGCCACGAACAGGGCGACGACGGCTGTCCCCGAGAGCACACAAAAGAAAGGGAGGCACTGGAGACGGGCCGATGGACGTGAGGCAAGACCAAATGGAAACAAACTGTAGGAGACGGAGATACGACTGCGGTTGGAGAGAAACGGTAGGAGACAGCTGGACGGCTAACAGCTGACCACGTGGCACTCAGACATAGGATAACAATATCTGAATCAATGTGAGAGCTCCAATTTATTGGCGCATGAGGCAGTAAGTATCTATGAGGAGGAGATGATCGAGGAACCGAGGAAGACCGACGACAGTCGCGGGGAAGATCGAGGCTGCCTAGCGCCACGGGGAGGCTGTGCGGAGAGAGGCATCACTAATGGTGGTGGCATGGGAGCGTGACATATACTTGCCGCGAACGAAGCCCATTAGGGCCCGACGAGACGGACCGGGGGCTACCGACGGAGTTCGGCTGCTTTGCGAACGTAAGCCGATTGGATGACTTGATGTTACGGTTTTTATCAATCGGAGGGTCGGCTCGCACTATATACTAGTGTCCAACACTCAAACCCACAAATTCACCGTGATCAAGAGCGCTTGAACCCAAGTCAACACTCAAGCCCGTTTCTCTTTTCTATGATTTATTTATCATTTTTTTATTTAATCTACAAATTTTGTATGATAAATCGAATAATAAAAACTGTAACATCACAAACCAAAATTTGTTGAAATCTACCCAACCGATCTATACAATAAACACATAAAATCAGTGTAATCCAAAATATTTACTTGTAAAAATACTGATTTAGAGAGTAGTGCGTTCCATTATAAAGATTGTTTCTGCGATCCAAATTTTGTGAAATTTCTCTGGTAGCTTTCTTTTGTTGTGTATGATCTGTGGCAAAGAAAAAATGTATGCTCATTGGATGCAGCATGATTGAGCATCTTACAAAGCACTCCTCCATATCTTAAATTATAATAAGACATTTGACTTGCAAATATAGTAAAATTTAAGTTGTTCTTGAATTACTTTTATTGATAAAGCAAATTACAACAAAAGAAATAATATTTTGCATAATTTTTTAATAAGACGAATGGTCAAATTTTAGACAAGAAAAACAAATGTCACGTCATAAATTGGAATGGATAGATTAATGCTTTTAAATTAATTAAATGCAAGTGAAAATAAAAAATGTGTATCCTAAGTGTAGCATTACTGTTTAGTTCCTAATAACACATAACATCACTATGGTGTTACCGAAAATATTAAAATATATATTTATCAAGTGTCACATGCTTATTTACCAATTAAATCTTAAATAATAAATAATCTACTTATTCACGTATTATGAGAATTATGCACAGTAGTTATATTTTGTTATGACTAGTATATTGCCTATGCTAACGCTACGGAAACATTTCATTCATATGCAGACTAAAACAACCAAATACTGTGTGTAAAACTTGGCCATTATAGGGCAACACATTATCACAATGACTTTTAGAAATCTTTTTTATTGACATTGAGTTAAATATCTTCAAAACTGAAAAAAGAAGAATGTTATGTCTGTTATGTCTCGCTACATGAAAAAATATTTCATAAACTGGTATAGTCTCTCAAATTATATTTTGATATATTTTTTCTTTGTGAACAGTTACACCGAAACTCCACTTACAGTAATAATACCTTTGTTTTGGCATGAAGAAAAACAACACAAAAAATAAATAAGTTGTATGGTATGCAGACTGTGAAAGGTCCTAAATGGCTAGAGGGGGGTGAATAGCCTATAAAAATTTCTTACAAAACACTAAATGAACCGGTTAGTAAGACAAATGGCGAAGCAAGTGTTGCGCTAGCCTAGTGGGGGTTGCAAGCCAACCTAACCAATTTTAGCAATCCTAATACACTAGCCACACTAAGATCAATGTCCTTAGCAACAAACTATGCTACACACCCTAATATACTATTTTGCACAAGAGTAATCGCGAGAGAGAAAACCGAGAGTGTGCAAACCGTGCCTTCGGGATGATGACCAATCACCGTCTTGTCAAAGCAATGAAACCCGAAGAGATGATCCAATACAGAAATCCAAGTTGATCTCGAAGGATCAAACCACACAAGAACACCGAGGGACACACGATTTTTATCCCGAGGTTCACGTGCTTGCCGGCACGCTACTCCCCGTTGTGTCGACCACATACTTGGTAGTTCGGTGGCTAATCGGCGTCACAAGCCAAGCCCTCACCGAGCGCCACAAGAACTCACACAAAGTGAGGGTAACTTGATGATACGAGATTCCTCTAAGGATTCCTTTCGCGATCTCTCGCGGGGTGGGATCAACATCCCTCACAATCACCTCTGGAGTGGCCAAGAACAATCTTCAACCTTGCTCAACTCCGACTCGTTGCTCCAACCATCTAGGTGACGGCAATCACCAAGAGTAACAAGCTCAATCACAGCAAGAACGCCCACTAGTGCCACTAGATGCTTAATCACAAGGCAAATACACTAGAAGCTCTCCCAATCACTCTCTAGATCAATCAAGAGACATGCAAAGTGAGGGAGGAGGTTTGCTTAGCTCTAGGGGATGTCAAGAGTGTAAAAGTGCCAAGAGGGACCCCCAAGCCTGCCAAACCCCTTATATAGGCGCCCACCAAAGCACCCAACCGTTAATCTCAAAATTAGATCTCTGCGCGTTGACCGGACGTTTGTTAAGTGACGACCGGACGCGTCCAGTCGCGGTGTCCGGTCACTCTCACCGAGCCACGTGTCGTGTTCTTTTAAAAAGTAGCGTTCTTGCGCCAGCGGCTCGATCCTCGCCCCCTCCCGCGATTGATCGGACGCGTCCCATGTAACCACCGGGGCGCCAACACGATAGCGTCCGTCGGCCACCGAGAGAGGTCTAGAAAGCGGATTTTCTTGATCGGGACGCGTCCGTGGCCCCTTCACTGGGCCTCGCGCCTGCGTCCGTCCGCCTTCGGCTTCAAGACGGCCACGCCCGGCCGCATGATCGGACTCGGCACCGGCGTCGGTCACCCTGGCGGCCAGACGCCCGGCACTTGGCGGACCCGCGTCCGGTCCCTACCGGGACAGCGTCCGGTCACCTCCCAGTGACTCCTCTTCATCCGAAAACTTCCGAGTCCCGCCTCGCGGAGTTCGGGCGAGAGGGTTCCACACCCAAACACCATCACCTCTTGCTCTCATGTGCCAACACAAAAGTGTCTCTCTACTTGTGCACGTGTGTTAGCATTTTCAAATGAATTTTGTAAGAGATTGTTAGCACACTAGGTCCCTAATGCATGTGCAAAGTCATTCTTGACCTAGTGGCACATAGATAACCGATATTATTGCGACATCGCCCCTCTTAATAGTACGGTTAGCGATCCTAAGCCCGGCCATCAACTTCTCTACTACTCGCCTATGGCCGGCAAAATGGAAATGACCTAACATATACATTTGCCTCTAGCATTCCATCTTGCTCCTCATCTTCCTTCATCTCCAAGGGTGGCACTTGATCACTTGTGGTCACTTACATCAACTTGATCACCACTCCACTACTTGGCT
>JADLZL010005952.1:0-62287 GCA_015844335.1 Chrysopogon serrulatus | reverse complement strand
TCTGCACGCGTACTGTAAACTATGGCCTTGTTCAGTTCATGAGAAAGTTGCATTCCGTGACCGTAGTACTTTCATTTGTATTTGGCGAATATTGTCCAATCATGGCCCAACTAGGCTCAAAAAAGATTCGTCCACGTGATTTACAACTAAACCATATAATTAGTTATTTTTTTACTAATATTTACTGCTCTGTAGATGCGAGTAGAAATTGATGTGATGGGAAAGTTGCATAAAAGTTGCATGAAAGTTGCAACTTTCATGGCAACTGAACATGGCGTATACTGGAGTAGCATGTGACAGATTAATCAACTGCAGCGCTTCTGTAAGTGATGCGCTACCATTCTGGATGGCTGAGGCTATCCGCACTCATCATCCTCTATTTCTCTTCTCTATACTGCCTAGTCAGCAAGATTCTCTCCTTTATATCTAATTCTTCCGCATCCATCCATCCTTTATATCATACTCTATCCACTGTGGGTCCACTTATCACTTTATCTAAATATATTCATGTGGGATCTAGTTTTGAAGGATTAATTGTAACGAATTTAGTGGTGCAATCGGAATTTAATTTGGATTTTTTATTTGTAAGTTAAAACATTTTTTAGATAGTTGAAAATAGTAGTAGCAGTAGGGCCCGCACATGCATGGACACATACACACAGCAGGTCTCTCACTAGCGCCGAACAGCAGCATCCTGTCAGACCCCACGTCGCTTTACCGTTCCTCCTCTACTCCGCCACAGATAACGTGCTGGCTGTGGCTAGCGTACAATTTACAGACCCCGCTGCAGCTCATTTTTCCGGTATCTCCCATACGTGGCCAGTACCGTTCCTTATACAGGGTAGCAGTGCGAGTAGCCTGAGACGCTCGCCAAATACAGCGCCTTGCAGGACTGCACTTCCGCATAGGCAGCGCTGCCACGTGCGCAGTGAGGCAGAGCAGTATGCGGGAGGGAGAGGAGAGAGAGTACGAAATGGCGGATCCCACTGATTCAACTATAAAAAAAGTGTTATAACTCGCAAACTAAAAATCAAAATTAAATTTTGATTATACCATTAAATTCGTTACAATAAATCCTTCAAAATAAGATGTCACATAGATATATTTAGATAAAGTGATAAGTAGGCCCCATAGTGGATAGAGGATGATATAGAGATGGATGGGTGCGAAGAATTGAGTATAGAGGGAGAGAATCTTGATGACTAGGATAGAATATTTCTTTTAGAGAATGGATATAGAGGATGAAGAGTGCGGATAGCCTGAGGACAAAGGGATAGCTGCGGCTCTGATATGACGACGGCGACGGTGATGTCGTCGTCGGCGGCTGTGACGGAGGAGGAGCGCATTAGTAGTAGTACCTTAAAGACACGGAACCACTCGCCTAGGGCTGTCGCCTTGACGCAGACGGCCCACGCCGGGAGCGGCACGGTCGTGTTGGAAAAAGGGTTATGCAGCAGAACATGTCGGTCCCGCCATGTCGCCCGGTAGAGGGCAAGCCAGCCGTCGGTGGAGCCAACACATGTGGTGCCCTTGGGGAGAGTGACCAGGCGGTGTGGGCCACCGCTGGGCGGCCGGGCGAAATACGGGCGCCGGGTTGCCCAAAGTAGTGCAGGATACCCGACGGCAGTGGCGTTCGCCGTCGGAGAGCATGAGGAAGGAGCCGTCGCAAAGGACCACCTATGGCGGCTGCGACGTCGTCGACCGTGGACAGTGCCGGCGCACGACGAGGCGCCACGAACGGCGACGCAATGAAGCGAGCGGTGTGGGGTTAGGGGCACATGGCGGCGATCCGGCCAAGGAGCTCCGGTGGGAGGTCCTCACATGGCCGTGATAATGGAAGAGCTCATCTGCTGCGGTAGGTTGCATAGCTAGCTAGCAGCTCGCTATAATTCTGTTCTGTACGATCGTCGACGCTCCTGGACAAGAAATTATATTATGTTGTATTTCTATTACCTAATAATAAAGAGGCAAAATTTCAACACATCTTTTTTCGTCCATCCATTTTTTTCATCCACCTCTCCCCTAATGTGGCAGAACCTTCTAAATTACATGGCCCACAAGCACCTGACATTGTCTTTAAGACCTTTGTCACCGTATTTGCGTACCATATAACCTAGAATGTTCCGTCGGGTGAACCCCGATAAACCACGTTTCCTCCAGGATCGATACTTACGAGACATCACAAGATTACAACAGTTTTCATACAAAATACCGAGTAGCGGAAGACTTACAATAACTTAATTTACAAAACTTTTGTTAAACTTATACAAACCAGAGTAGCGTTATTACAAAACAGCGGAAGTATCATTACTTAACTTTATTACAAACACAACAACGAAAGTACCCTGCCCTCGGGCCACACAACTTATTCCTCGTCAGATCCTTCCTCGATCACCGTCATGCAACAAGGGCCGTAGCACACTTGTCCATGCGGTTCACCTGCAACAGGGGTCGAACAAACCCTGAGTACAAAAAGTACTCCGCAAGACTTACCCGACCAAAAAAAATTGGGGAGAAGACTCAGGGATGCTAGCTAATGGAATCAAGGTAAGGCTTTAGCAAGATCAAATGACACATTTGCAAAAGAGACTAAGCCAGTCCTTACTTTACTACATCAATCACTTGTCAACCATGTACCGGTCAAAAAATTTTCATCATCAACTTCCATTATTACTACGATGTTTGGTGCTAGGATCACGGCTCCCATATCGTGGAGCACACGACGATTCGAATCGCTTAATATACCCAAATTGGGGCTTCCTAGCCACACGATGTATGCAGGACCAAACATCTCACATACATCAACTCACGCTTGCATTTCTCCCCGCGGAAACGGATCCTAGCCACGAGAGTACAAGACACTATTTTTCTACGCCGTCAGTCACAACCGTCGAGGGGTATACCCGTAGTATGGGTACACGCTACTTCCCGTGCCGGTTGTCCATCCTCGCATGGATCATACAAGAGAGCTTACCGCCATTAGCATGCGACTAGTACTATCCAATAACCTCATGATCCAAGGGCCAAGGCAACGAACGGTGCTTAACCGACTCACAAGTGGATGACACTACACCAGGGCACTAGCCCCTCCTGGTGCAAGTCACTCCACCCGGTCTCAATTTACTCATCATCATACTCTTGTTGCGTACCCTTGACCCGATCAAAGTGAAGGGATACCAACAAGTAACATCAGGTTTTCGTAATTGCCCTCAACGGGGATTTTGTTATCACACTTCGAAAACATTTTATTTATAAAGCCTATGCTATCGGCAGAACGAAGCGTATACTAAGCATTTTATAAATCAAAACAGTATCCAGGATAACATATCAAGGTACGGTAAATGCATCAAAGTAGGATATCATACAACTCCTATTACCTAATGCATCATATCCGGAACATACAATATAAAAGCTTTTCGAAATACAAGGAAGTGGTTGAATGCATCCGGGGCTTGCCTTGGGGCTCGATGAAGTTAGTAGCAGCGATGACACCGTTGAGATCAGGACCAACCTCTTCACGCCGAACACCTTCTTCGACGGCACGGCGGCTACGATTGAGATGCATGATTACGATGCAAAGAATAAAAGAGCATGCGATAATGATGCAACGATTGTTAACCTATCTTGAGTACAACTTTCCTTCACGGTATAGTTGCACTAAGAAGGTATAACTAGCGTCGACGACGACGGACTAACGATACGCAATCAACATAAAATGCCGAAGGTCATTAGGGTTAATGACCTAGGGTCATCACTCAATCCCAAAATCAAGCAACACTAACAGTGATTAAAGGTGATTACTAATTTATTGACCATTTTTACAGTCGTTGAAAGCCACTAATTAACTTGCTAATTGAGATTAATTAAACCCTAATCAACCACATGATTAATTAATTAAACATTAATTAACTAAGGCATTAATTAAGCATAATACAAAACTTAGTCAAAATCTAATCAAACTTCATAATTAAGTTCATCATTACCTAATTAGCACACAAAACAAATTTCATAATTTTTTGGACTTATATTTTAATTATTAAAAATCATGGAAGTGGCATTTAATAATTAAAAGAGCAAATTAAAAGCACAATTAATTTTTATTGAAAAACCATAGTTAGTATTTTTCCTAGGTAGTGCATCACTCAAGGAACACAGACATATTTTTGTTCAAATTTTATCTGCCCAAATGGATTTATAGCAAAAATATGAAATTCAGCATTTTGGAAATTGAATTTAGAAAAAGGAAAACATTTTCCCCCCCCTCGGTTGGGCTACTGTGCGGCCCAGCAGCCCAGCTCGGCCCAGCTTAGGCACCCGCGGCCCCTCACCCCCCCACAAGCAGCTTCTCCCTCTCCCCTCTCTCACGCTCACTGACGGGGAGAAAATTGCTATTATAGGACTCCAAAGAAGTGGTTTCGCTATTATAGGATTCCTAACGTCGGCTTTGCTAAAATATGACTCGAAACATGGACACTTTGTTTTACATGACATTTTGATAATTTTAATTATATTCCTCATCTCAAATACATGTATTTTTTTCGTATTGACCGTATTGCCCTTCTCGCTTAATCTCCTGTATCGTGATCCATCATTTCATCTGCACGACGTTTCTTCTTCCTCCAGCGTCTGAAGCGAGACCGACGCTGCGCGTGCCGCCCGCCGCTAGGGCACACAACGCCGCCCGACACTGCTCCTTCCCTTCCCAAGCCGCCGTTTTTGCTCCATGGATGGAGAGCCCGATGCTGTTGATGGAGGGGGCGAGAGGCATGGACGAAGCAGCCGCAGTCGAAGTCGGGCTGTGCCCTAGCCGCGCCGGGCGCATGCTGCCCTGGCGGCGGCGGCGGCGGCGCCTGGAGGCCACAGTGCGCTGCCTGGAGGCCACCCCGTGGCGGCAGGTGGACTGGCCGCGGCAGCCGATGGCCTAAGCGCGGCTGCAGGTGGACTGGGCATGGCAGCCGATGGCCTGGGCGCGACTCCAGGAGGCGTGGTCGCTGCTCCTGGTGGCCTGGCCGTGTGTGATGGTGGCCTGGCCGCGGCATCCAATGGCCGGCCACACTCGGCAGTGGACGGAGATGCTACAGCTGTAGCAAGAGCACTGCTGCCCACTGTTCCTCGTCCAGCGATAGAGTGCAACCTTCCTGTTCTTCAAGTTGATAGGTATTGGCTGCACTAGATTAATTTCTCCTCTGGAGAATGATGATACGTATACTGTTTTTTTTATCTGGAGAAAGATGATGCACTAGTTACGTGTAGATACACACGTAGTCTAGGCAAAAAATACAGGGCTGCTATCTTGTCAATCTATATACGAATATGTTTATATGCACTTATTATTACCTATCAGTGTTTATATTCCGTCCAGGCTCAGGAGTATATGCTTTTATGCACATTATATATTCCTTTTCCTTGTTTATAGGTCTCAAGAAAATGATGTGGAAAATATTGAAAAAGTTAATTGGGCAACATTACAAATCGTGGAGACACACGATGACGAAGGTCGAATTGAAGTTATGAGCGAGAGTCAGATGTGTGAGCTTTTAGGCTTGACAGATGAGGGCTTGGGGACACAAGGCTTTGAACGCCGAATCGATGACCAAGGAATTGATAATGAGCTTGGACAAGATATTGATGGGGCTGCCATTCCTACTAATGATGATGTACCAGGTGAGATGGTCATTTCATATGATAAGAACAACCCATCAATGGAGTTAGGGACAGTGTACCCAACAATGGAGGAATTCAAGCTAGCAGTTCGGCAGTTTGCCATCAAGGAGGAGTTCCTGTTAGGAGTAGAGAAATCATGCAAGACGATATATAGGGCTTTTTGTAAGTCCGGTGATGAAGGTTGCCCTTGCCCTTGGAGGATAAATGGCAGGAAAATGAAAGCCCAAGCATCCGTGGAGGTGAATAAAGTCAACCTACCAATCTGAACTTTAGTATTTTTTTATTGGACAAGTTATACTTGTTATGTGAATTTATATCAATCTCATTGATTTTTTGTTTTGCAGGTAACTGTGTTAGTCGAAGGTCATACATGTTATTCTAGCATGAGGCAGACAAGTTCGGCCAGTTGCAAGTGGGTAGCTAGCAAGGCTGTGAGCATCCTTAGAGTTGAACCAACAATTGGTGCTAAGGATCTGAAAACAAGGTTAGAGACCATACATGAGTGTACACTTGCATATGACACTGTATGGCGGGGTAAAGAAAGAGCTCTTGATGAGATTTATGGCAAATGGTCAGATAGTTTCGAGCTGTTGTTTAGGTGGAAGGCCGAGGTGATGAAGAGGAGCCCCGGGAGTGTCGTTGAGATTGATCTACTTGAGGTGGATGGCCAGATATATTTCCACCGTTTTTTCTGTGCTCTTAAACCATGCATTGATGGTTTCTTGGAGGGTTGTAGGCCTCATTTGAGCATAGATGGTACAGCACTTAATGGAAGGTGGAATGGTCATTTGGCAGCAGCTGTAGGAGTTGATGGTCACAATTGGATGTATCCAGTCGCGTATGGCTTCATAGCTTCTGAAACAACAGAGAACTGGACATGGTTCATGGAACAATTAAAGAAGGCTATAGGTGATCCTCCACTCCTTGCTATTTGTTCTGATGCCTGCAAGGGTTTGGAGAACGCAGTGAAGAATGTATTCCCCACTGCAGAGCAAAGGGAATGCTTTTATCATTTGGTCAAAAATTTTCAGAAGAGATTTAGAGGGTTTGGGCAGATATATCATGCTGCAAGGGCTTATAGAGAGGAGATTTTCTATGATAATTTAGCAAAAATGGTAAGTGAATCAGCACAAACAGTGCAATGGTTACAGACCAATCATAAGCTATTATGGTATAGATGTGGTTTTAATCCAGAAATTAAGTGTGACTACATAACTAGTAATATTGCTGAGTCATTTAATAACTGGATTAGAGAGCATAAGGACTTACCTGTTGCTGACCTTGCTGATAAAATCAGAGAAATGGTCATGGTACTGTGGAACAAAAGAAGAATTATTGCATATAGGCTACCTGAGGGCAGGATACTACCAGCTATTATGGTACAGCTAAAGGCAAATACTAGAGGTTTGGGACACTTGAAATTTGTACCGTGTTCCAATTGGAGTGCGGAGGTGTGGGACCATAGTGGCACTGTTTCTATACGGCATATTGTTAAGTTACACCAAAGGACATGTACATGTCTTGAGTGGCAGCACACTGGTAAGCCATGTCAACATGTATTGGCCTATGTAACTCGACAAAGGGGAGTTGATCTTGAACAGTTTGTGCATGAGTACTACTCGGTGAATCGATTTAGAGCTGCTTATGGAAGAGAGATTGAGCCCATGACGGATAAAACACAATGGCCAAAAGTTAACCTACCATTCTCTGTTGGTGCACCTCTTGCTAAATTAGCTGTTGGAAGACATAGAAAACTAAGAATGAAGGGATGGAATGAAGGTGGACACAAGAAGAAATGTTCCAAAGATGGTAAATTTAGCAATGAGGGTGAAGGTGACAAGACATGTGACAATGGTACTGCTCCAACAAATGGAAAAGGAAAAAAGATGATCAGAGGGCCTATGACATGCAAAAAATGTGGAGAACAAGGTCATAGGCAAGCTAGTGCAAAGTGCCCACTCAATGGAACTGCAAAAAAGAGGTATGAATTATTTTTCAACCTAGTATGTAACAACTAAAAAATATCAATACTAATTTATTTGATAACTTACAGGAAGCGTAGGCAACCTAGGAAGAATATTACAAAAGCGCCAGTAGAACCTAGCACTCCACGAAGGCCGACTAGAGAAGAAATCCTAAGAGACAGTCCAGGAAGAGTCACAAGAAGGTAAGAATATTAACTTATCCTATAATGCAGCCTGCCAACAATTCATCTATATATAGTTTAATATTGCTGCATGCATGCACTACGATCTTTTGCCATTTTCAATTGATATTGCTGCATGTGTGCACTGTGAATTTTGTACATGCCATTAGGCTATATTGCAGCCTGTCAACAATTCATCTATATATAGTTTAATAAAGGCACGTGCCCATCTAATTGGTTACTATAATTTTTTCATACATCTAATTGTCATACCGTATTTATGTGCAGCACGCTTCGAAGGATACTAGAAGAGGGTACTTCTTCACAAACCGACAACACTAGTCCCGTGAGGATGCCTACCGCTATAGCACCAAAAAAGATGACTCCGAAGAGGAAGCTACCCATTGGATGATAAATTATTTTAGTTGTAATGAGATGTAAACTCATGAATTATTTCGTATGACTTGGAGGATTTTGTTTCAAACTAAATTATGGTATTTTGAGATGAACTTATTTATGCTACAATCATGGTTCTATGAGATGAGCATTATTTATGTTAAATTCATGGTTTTATCTATTACTTCAAATTGCATATGGGTCATCTTTTATAATCTGTATTACAATTCAATTGTACATGATCCGATAAAAAAATTCAGCTGTACATGGCCAGCCCAGGCAGCGGCAGGCCAGCCAGCCTAGGAGACAGCCAGCAGGCGGCGTCCATCCATGCCCACGGCCGGCCAACCAGGAGGCGTCCAGCCATGCCCACGGCCGGCCAACCAGAGGCCTGGCAGCGCATAAAAGGCCCTCCAGACTTTTTTAAAGGCACGAGGGTATAAGGGTCAAGTCACGTTAAAATACATGTATTTGAGATGAGGAATATGATTAAAAACACAAAATGTCATGTAAAACAAAGTGTCCATGTTTCGAGTCATATTTTAGCAAAGCCGACGTTAGGAATCCTATAATAGCGAAACCACTTCTTTGGAGTCCTATAATAGCAATTTTCTCCACTGACGGGGTGACCCCACCTGTCGGCGCCATTCTTCTTCCTCCCTTTCTTCTTTCTCCTGGCCGGACAGCGACGGCGGCGGCGCTGCTCGCCGTCGACGACCCCTCCGGCGACGATGACTAAACCAACGTGACCTACTCTTCGGGGCGAACTCAACGAGCTACTTCACCTGCCATCGCTGGGCGTGACGAGCACACCCCCGACGGCGTCGCGGGCGGCGGCGACGACGGCGGTGACACGAGATGGCGGTTACGGTGGACACAAAGCTCGATTGAGCCTCGGAGGAGAAGGAGGAGGCTCACCGTGACTTGCTGTGCTGTTCGGTTGGAGTGGAGGCGGAGCAGAGAGGCTTGGCCGCGGAGGAACGGCTTCTTGGGCGGCGCCACCGGCCTGAGAAGAAAGCGACGCGCCGAGCTCCTCCGCGGTCAAAGACGGCTCGCAAGCTTGGGAGGTGCGCGAAAGGATTGCGGAGCTGCTGGCAAGTGGGTGAGAATGATCGTGGAGCAGCGCACGGCAATTTTGCCGAGAGAAGGGAGAGGATCTGCGGCGGTCGGAAGAAAAGAGGAGGCGCGTGCTCCAGCCGTCTCCAAGCTTTGTAGTCGAGGACGGCGAACGGATAGGCGACACGCAGGCAGTGAAGCTTCTCGCGCAGGCGCGCTGGCGGCTGCGACGGCAGGCCGGCATGGACGGCGAGCCACGGCGACGGCGATGAACAGAGGGAGGGAGAAGTGATGATGACGTCAGCAACACTGTAGCACCCAGCCCGGCTCACCCTTTTCCATTTTCAAAATTACTCGAACTTTTGAATACAAGTTGAAAATCTCCCAAAATACAGATTGCATAAAAATTTATGCTCTACAACTTTTATTAAGGAAGTTTTGTCAGATTTCAAATGGATTTTGAATTTGCATTTCAAATTCAAAATGAGGGCAACACCTTGATTTTAAGGATTTCAAAATTACTTTTAAATTTTGAATAAAAGATGAAAATCTCCAAAAAAAAAGTTGTTCATTTTCTCAAGGTCTACAACTTTCATGTAGAAAGTTTTCTCTGAAATTGAATAATTTTTTTGAAATTGAGTTTAAAATGCAAAAGGAGGAAATTCTAATTTGAAGAACTTTTGAAATTACTTCAAATTTTATTTTAAAACTTGAAAAACTTTGTATACCAAAGTTGTAGAGCTCAAAGAGATGCACAAACTGTATTTTTGGAGTTTTTCCAAATTTTGAATATTTTGAGATGAAATTGAAAAGGGGGCAAAACACTTTGAAATTTAGGGTTTTTGAAAAGGAATTTCAAATTGGACTTTTGGGCAATTAATTAATGATGTTGTGGAACTTTTCAAACCCAACCAATGGCACACTTTCAAAGTACAAACTTCATACTTCGAAATGGTGCCATTGGTTAGCAACTTTTATTTGCAAAATTAATTATAGTTAGCTCACCAAAATTGAAAATGAAATTCGAATTCCAACACTTAACCAACTAGGGTTAGGATTTTGGGATTCGGATTCCAAATCCAATTTCGATTCTTGCTTTTGCATCATTTGACTTATAAAACATGGTTAGGTGTGAGCTAGGGTTAGCCAAGCACTTGTACACACCAAGGTTGCTTTTATTTGGTTGCTTTTATAAACAAAAGTAAAATTGTGAAGAAGGTTTAATGACATGCACATACGCATACGATATGAAAGAGCTCAACCAACCCTAGAAATTGATAAACTCATTTTGGTTGTTTGAATTAGTGTTCTCTAATTATGAATGCTCATGCAATGATGATGATGACATGGCAGGTTTAGGCTAACGTAACACCGGGGTGTTACACCTAACTAACTCCATGTGTTGATATGTCTACAAGTTGCTGGTTTTATTTATGATATATATATGATGGGGATTCTTAATGTAACTTGAATATGTATAGGAATCCTAATATAAATACAAATAGATCACCGATCCTAAGTGTGCTTATACGAAACAAAATTGGAAAAGAAAAGATCGTGGCAATGGAGTCGTGCGCCAACGAGGAGACGGAGACGGCCCAATCTACTTCTGTAGGATAATAAAAATCAACATCTTCAATTGTGACTAACTTTGGATTGTTTTTGTGTCCAATTGATTGATACGTTGAGATGGACGCCGCCCGTCCGTCCATGTCCAACCCGCAAACTACCACGATAATGTATTTAGATGAGTTTCTCTATTTAAAACTCAAAACCAAATATTTTCTTTGATCGGAGTTTGATATTGTATCGAGTCAAATTCCTCCACCTATTCTCGAGACGTCCGAGTGCCACCGTAGGGCGGCTTGATGGAGCCACGCCAGCCCACCATAGCACGCGGGCTACGACAAGCGGCCTAGCGGCGGCGCGAGGTCCGCCTCGCCATCCGTGCTCATGCCGGGCGATGCCTTTCAGCTCGGCTCCATGAGTCCCGACACTAGGGCCACCTACTCGTCCGCTCTCTTCTCTCAGATGCTTGGCGCGAGAAGGACCGGTTCATGATTGAGTTTTGCTCCAGAGAGGAGCATCCTGAACCGTTGGATTGGCATCAATGGATCAGATCAAGCCAACAGCTAAATGGGCCCGTGGGGTAGCATGAAACGCCCGGATCTAGGTGGCCGAAGTGCGGACGGTCACCACTCACCGCGCCGTCTGCCTCGCTCGACGACATCCTCGTCCAGGTTCGCCGAGAAGCCATGGAACACGGTCTTGTACTTGTGGACGATCCTTGCATACAGGTCGTCTCCGCGTCTCCTTCCAGCTGCACAGAGTTCACGGTTTTCACAGTGGATGTGTATCCTTCATGGTGGAAACTGAACGAGCACGTGGCATCTCAAACGCGGCCTTCTGATGAACGATGTAACTCTTTGGAGCCACGGCGCAAAAAGACAAGTACTCCCTCCGTCCCTAAATAACTATCGCTTCGCTTCCCGAGAACCAAATGCCGGCAATTTTAATAAATAATAAATATTATCGATTAGTATCATAATTAGTATCATCGGAAAGATCTTTGAGTCTAGTTTTTTAACAAAATTATTTGAAGATGTAAATATTGTCCGTATTTTCTATAAATTAAGTTAAACTTGTGGCACGCATCCCACGCGACAATTATTTAGGGACGGAGGGAGTAATACTTAGCCTCCAACAGAGTACCTATATAGAAGATCTATTTTGGATGCCTAGAGATGCATAACCTAAATCTGAATATCTTTTCTTCTGAAGACCCATTTATTGAAAGGGTTGTCTTTTGGATCTTATTATTGGAGAAGATCAAAAGTAGGTATGAAACCTTTTTGCCCGTTGCGCTACCCAAAAGACAAATGAGTCTTATATTTTTTGTTGTGATTGTTAGAGTCAGTCTAAGAATGCTTGCCTTTTTGCCCGTTGGCTCCAAAGTGGGTAGCTCTTCACTTTTTTTTTTATATCAAGTTTGACAACTCCTCTTATTTAAAAGACTATGTAAAATACCACTTCTTTTATTGTAGCTTGCATTATTAATAAAAGCTCTTCAAAAATGGTTTAAATTTGACTGTTTGTACAAATTTATTGAATAAGACGAACGCTTAAACTTACGGTCGAAAAAGTCAAACGTCTTATAATTTTAAATAAAGAGTATATACAAATGATACGAAAAACTGTTTGACGATAAATCTAGAGTTTTCTTTTTTTTTTAACGAAAACTTTGTGTGTGCTTTGTAACCAAAAAAATTATCAAGATTGTTTTTTTCAAACTATCAAGATTGTATTTTAAATTGGATACAAACAGTATTTTGTCATACAATTGCCAACACTAGCTTATATTGGATGTCATAATCATCATACAATCTATCTATCCCTTAATACTTAAAAGGCAAAATTTATGCCATAATTTTTGTCTGGCCTCCACTAACTAATATACGTGCTTTCAATGGAGAAAGAGATCAGATATAATCTGTATTCATCCGACAGACTTTCTCTGCAGTTTAGCAGTCCGAAACGAACACCGCCGGATACAGATAAGGAGTCCTGAGCCCTGACGATGTGGAGAGGAGCCAAAATACAAGCATATACAACTTATAAGTTCGAGACCCAAACAAAAAAGGCAAGCTGAATACCAAATAGAATCGGACCGAGGCAATAAGGACTAAAATCGTCACCACCACAGACCAAACTCGGACTGAATTGAAAAATATAATACTTCCTAGCTCATAGCCGTGCCTACATGTCAACGGCCGGGGCACCCTTTGATGCTTCAGTGGCTCTTGCCGGTGGTGCGCCGTGACGTCTTGCCTCTAGCCGCGTCCCCTGGTTGGTTCCACCACCTCGCCTCGCACGGCGGCTGTGACCCTCCACGAAGCTCGGGTGAGATGAGCCAAGTTGACTTCGCCGGGCGAGGCCCGGCCGATGTGCAGCGCACACACAATGAACCAATACGATAAGAACTCAGGGATACCTCGCCGAACCTGACCTCAAGAAGAAGCGTGTCCTCGTCCATGTGCCCTCGATGACAGTCAGAACATCACAAACAACACCTAGCCTCTTCTCATGCATGGATTAATTCAATCGATGGCCTTGATGGTGGCAAGGAAGCCATGACGCCGATGCAGTTTGGTGTGAACGCCGCCTGGGATCCACCTCGCAAGGAATCGCTAATGGCGCCGCGCCCGCCGGATGCCAGCTCTGAGATACACAAAGCTTGATCGATTTGTTCTATGGCTCAAGTTGATTGTGTGGCTCGAAGGAGAGAGAGAGAGTATTTGGTTGGTAATAAGAGAAACAGTCAAAGCCTCAAAGGGATGGGTGGATGTCGATTCTAGTCTCTTGAGAGAACAAGATGAGAGCTGGACTGGTGGCCCCCCTCCTTTTGGTTCTGAACGGCGGCGGTACGGTGCCATGGCTGGCCTGCTGTTTTTTTTACGCAAACTGCTAGCCTGCTGCCGTGCTGTCGAAGTGTTGAGCACTACTGCTGCTGGTGTTGGTCTGTTGCTGTTTTTGAGAGGAGTTCATCTTTATTGTGCCTTCTAATCATCTTTACATAGCAGCACAAATATGTGTCGCGCAGGAACTCGGCGCAAATCACTGTCAAACCGAAGATGGAGGCAGCAGCTCATATAGAATTTAATACGGGTAACACAAATGCTGATGTGGGTGTATTCCTTTTGTAAAAAAAAGATACCAAGTTCAGGGTAATCAATTTTTCTGAGTTTAACTAAGCTTATATATAAATAATAGTAATATTTATTATATCTCTAAATATATATAATATCCATAATTAATCTAATAATACTTATTCACTATTATAAATAAGTGTTAATATTTTTTAAAAGGTTTGGTCAACTACAAAGTTCAACTTTAGGAAACGAGAACTACATTTCTTTTAGATGGAGGGATTAGTTTCTAGAGCGTCTTCTAACATGGAGACGTTGATGAAACTATTAATTTATGTCGCCTTCATGGCCACCTCAATAACATCACCAAAAACCTAACCCTAGATACCCTATGACCTAATCTGCCCTGCCGAGCGGAGAGCCATCGTTCCCACACACATCTCGAGGGCCAGAAGGCTACGAGAGGTGGAGGGGAATGGTGACCTCACCGGCAGGTGTACGAATCGCCACCCTTTCGCCTCTTTCTCATTGTAGCAAGGGGAGAGGGTTCAAGAGAGCGGCTGCGCTGTTACCTTGCCAAGACTTCAGTATAATGTGATGTCATAACATACTCCGTAGCAACACACGGGCATACTTTCTAGTATATATATATATAGTCGATATATACGCCCGAGAGAGTTTGTGTACACCGGATCGAATTAAACTATATATACTATTATATTATCGTCGATCGGTCTCCAAGATTACCACTTTCCGTGTCCGGTCTTGGTTGCAACAACGCACGCAGGCTCTCCAGGCCGTGAGTTCTCCTTTTCGTTTCCAACATCTCTTAGCTTTCAACCAATTCAACTCGGAATTGAATCTTTCAGCGCACAGCGGAATCGCGGAACAGGGAGATTTAGTGATTTTCACACTACCTACATATATGAATTACATTTTTTTTGAGAATTATATGAATTACATATATGAATTGTATTTGTTGTTTTCTCTTGTTACATGTCTAATGAGAACAGTGACAATTAATGGCGAGAACGGGCCGGAGGAGGCCCAAAGGAGCAGGGCGCCGCCTCAGGGGCCCACAGCCCGCCCTAGGGGCCGCACGCCCCCTAGAAGGGCGGCACCGCCGCCCCGACCCACGACCGCCTTCCTTTTACATCTCCGTCAATAGTATTTATCGTTTTAGAAATAATTAGTACTAGCAAATATGCCCGTGCGTTGCAACGGGAGATGGTGATTGAAATCCTACATATTTACAAAATTTAAAATTAGGTATTTCTTGATACGTTACAAAATCAGTGTATTTAGAAAAAGATAGAACGATCTACAGTTTAGAATAGGTAGTATAGTTTATTTTATGATGACCATGGCAATATCGTATTCTTATACCAAATTAAAATATAACATCGATAAATTTTTTTATCTTGTTGCAAAGAACAAAAATATTATAAGTCTGAAAAATATGCAATTCTAATATATGATTACAGTCGGCAAGAAATCAGCTGCCAACGTGCATTGTTTGTTTGTCGATAAGTAGATTATTACAGTCGATAAGAAATTAGTTGCCAACGTGCAAGGCTTTGTTTGTCGATAAGTATGACAGGAGATTTCTCTCGACTTTCACACCACAGCGAGTATACAAATATATTTTATTTAAGTTATTTAAACTCAATTAGACAACAAACTAAACTGGGATCAGAGTGTAAAAAACAAAACAAACACAGAAGCCTTTTCATCCTCCTCCTGGGCCCGTGGGCTTCCCATCACATGGAGTCGCGGCCGTGGCCCAATAGGTAAGTGCGGACGTTGTACTTCTCTCATGGACGCGTCCTTTTCTTCGTACTTTAGATTATGTTACCTTAAAATCAAATCACAAATTTGTATGTTGTTTTTTATGAACCTAAAATAAATATGGAAATTAAGACTAATACAGATATTAGCGGTCCACAGTACCCTTCTATTTTTCCTTTTAATTTTTCCTTCCACTCTCTACACGCTGTCCATCGCACCCATACCATACAGGAAACACAAAAAAATGCTCAACCAACCTTATCTCTTCACCGCACACACCACCAGGCAACCTTATCTCTTCGTCAATACTCATCCACCGCGATGATGCGACGACGCGCTTCACGCATCCCCACGGCCAGGCGGCCGTCCCCCCTCCCCGGCAGCCTTACGGCTGCGTGCTCGTGCTCCCCCCACCCCCGGCGGCCTGACGGTCGTGCTCCCGGCTCTCGCGTGTCCCCGCCGCCCGGCCACCTCACGCGCCCTCCCCGGTACCCCCCTGGAGTCCACATCCACAGCTAGCAATGTTTCTTGCTCGGGCGGCGCAGCCATGGACCCACGTCCTCCACGCCCTCGATGGCTCGTAGCGCTTCTGGACAACGGTCCCCATGCCCCCGTGCCTCGACGACGCTGCTTTGCTCTGGAGTCAATCCCCTCACCCTGCTCCTCGACATTCGTGCCTCCGTCTCGACAATGGTTCCATGAATCCACGCTGCGATAGCCGGCGGCCCCGCGGCCACACGCCTCGACGGCGCTCCAATTCGGAGAAGCAATGCCCTCGCATCGTGCCTTTTTTGTTGGTTTTTTTGAGTGCATCGCGTAATTTTATAGTGGTTGTTTTCTTGATTTCTATCTAGTCTACTTGTATTTGGATAGGTTTGGAGCCGTGTGGATTTCTAGTTTCCTTCTTATCCTTTCTGTTCTGTGCCAACTGGGCTAGGCTTGTTGGGCCGTTGCTTTCTTGTGCATTGTAGACGGTTTGCCTATTTGTATCCGACCAAGCCACCAATATTTAATACATGGACTCGTAAACGCTTAGACTTAGAAGTGATTAATAACCGGACGAAGGCCAGACGAAATTTTAGGCAGAAATTTTGTCTCTTAAATATTAGGTATAGATATAGATATAGATTTATTAGATTGATTGATGGAAAGAAGAATCCGTGTTCGATAAGGATTCCTCTGTCTCGCTTAAGGGGCATGTCCAATATGAACTATAAATAATAGGAGCTTGTAACCACATCAATTAATAAGTAATTGGATCGAAAACTCTTTATTCCTTGCTTCCCCATTGTCAACCTCCGCTGCCTCTCTCCTCCTCTGCGGTGCCCCGCAGCCACCACCCACGCCATCGCCGACTACCGCAGGCGTGTGGCCTAGCCCTAGAGGCATCGCCGTCCCCCAGCGCCACCCTCCTCTGTCTCTCCTCACCGACGCCGTCGTGCCCACCCACCCTACCCGCTTTGTTGCTAGAACCCTCTATTCCAAATTATAAGTCATTCTAATTTTCTTGTAAAGCCAAAGTAAATTATATAGAGAACTACAAAAATTATAGCACAAAATAGGTACATTATGAAAATACAATCAATGAAAATCTAATAAATCTAATGATGCTTATTTATGTATCATGTTACTCACTACTACAGATATGACTATCATTGTAGGCATCATCACTACTAGATTTCAAGAAACCGACAAAGGATAGTGCCTCACAGTACATCACTATCTTTTTTGGCTAAAACCGGCATTGATAAGACTAACCAACAACAATAATTGGATCATCACTATCTGTTCATATCATTGCGGGTTTTAGCCATGGATTGACGCTGATATTGGGTCATCATTGTCGGTTTTTGACTAAAACCGATACGATACTATCACCGTCCGTTTCAACCATGAACCAACACTGATATGTTGCACCAAAAACTTCATAACTTTCTCATATGATGTTCGATCAAGACAAATTTTATGTTAAAGTTGTAGTATTCAACAAGATCTACAACTTTGTATTTTAATTTTTATTTAAGATATGCATCACAAGGTTTTATAGAATTAATAGGAAAGGAGTCCATATACTCTATATTAACAATTGCATATGTAGTGGTAATTAGTAATCTCAGATAGAGAAGCAACCTAAACAAAAGTTATAGATCTTAAAACGTTATGCAACTTTATAGTTTATAATTTTTTAATTTGAAGTCATTTTGATGCTGAGACATTTGATTCACTAGATTTTATAGAATTTTATACCTAATGAGTCCATATAGTCTATAGTTATAAGTGGGTGTAGTGCTATTTAAATATCTTGGATTGAGAAGCTATCAAAACAAGAGTTGTAGATCTCAAAAAAAAATTTTGAAACTTTATAGTGGAGAACCTTTTCACTTGAAATCGTCCATCCAAAAATTATATTTGAAATCACACATTTGAAATTTAAATTTTTCAAACAGCTTTGAATGGAGAAATAACCAAAATAAAAGTTATAGATCTCAAAAATTATAAAACTTTATAGTCGACGACTTTTGCATTTGAAATCATCTATATCTACAGATAATTATAGTTGAAGTTTGTCACATTTAAAATTCAAAATTTTTAAATGACCTCGGATGGAGAAATGACTAAAACCAAAGTTATAGATTTCAAAAAGTTATAAAATTTTGTAGTTGATAACTTTTTATTTAAATTTGTTTAGAGGTTAAAATACTCATTTTAAAAATCAGATGAATATAAAATGGCTAGGACAAATATTCCAAATGGACACAAATGTCTTAAAGGTGAAGTGGTAGCCTTGTGGACCTCTTCTAGTATTAATTTTTTTGCTATTTTTGATGTATATCTTGGTTATGGGCACTTCATCAGCATCGATTCAAAAACCAGCAGTGATGAGTCCTCCTCATTACTACCGATATGCTACTACCGGTTCAAAATCTAACAATGATGGGGGATTTTGAACCAGCAATAATGTGAAGATCTAGGCTAGTGACTATTCTATTATAAAAATTTAGTCAAACTTGATATTTTTTAACTATTCAAGAAAGAATAGCATATGATTATTTGGAAGGGAGGAAGTAACAAAATGACTTTGTGTGGTTCATCTTTGAATTTGCATGTTCATCATTAGCTCTTGTGCTAAATTTAGCATCATTTGAAAAATATGTTAGTTCATACATTATTACTCAGTTCAAAAAGATCATATTCACATGCATACTATCATTATTATCTACTATAAGAACCCAGACTCAGTAACTAAAATTCACTCAATCCACGATCTCTAGATGAAGTCCCAATCCCTGCCCCACCCTTTAGCTCCATGAGATGAAGTTTAAGATTATAAGCGTCAATTGGTTTATCACATAATATGTCCTAATTTTTTAGAATCTTATATAATCTAAAATTTTGAAACAAAGGGAGTACATCATAATCCGTTTGTTTATTTGTTCATATAGGCTTACTACTATGGCAAGCAACCGCCAGTCAATGTTATAGCAGCGACTTCTATTGTATGCTTAGATGAGTCTATATAATCACAGACACTTAAGTAAAAATATTTTTTTAATTTATATACGAAACACAGGTTCACATGCATTCATGTCTATCGGTTTTTCTTTTATAACATTCATCACATGTATCAGTTGACTTGCAAGAGTGCAACCAGGTGCCCTTCTCATTTCACAAGAAATTTATCCAGTTCCAATGAACAACAAGAACCTGTAGTGTGCTGGTGCTGTGCTCCTTCCATAAGAAATTAATATAGTTGTAATAAACAACAAAGAGCAGGATTGTCGATCGACCCAGTGGCATAGACATACAAGAGAATAAGTGGCCCTATGATTACGAGAATCACAGTAGTACTAGGATGGTCTAGCCTCCAGTTATACTTTCTCCATGATATAAGGCATAACCACTTTTTATTCATGTCCCATGATATAAAGCGTGCTCTCTCTAAACACACGAACATCGATACAGTCATAGAGAGAGAGTTAAATGTATTTTCTGGTCTTTGAACCAGAAGTGGTTACGCCTTATATCATGGGACAGAGAGAGTAGCACTGTAGATCTCTTAGGACACTTGCTAGAAGTGTGTCGTTTATATATGGTTAAATTCTTTTATCTTAATTACAATGATACATAATTTTTTTATGTATTTAAGGAAGAAATAAACTTTGCATATATGGCATATATACACCTTCGTGTGTGTTATTATATAAAAATTCCCTTCGTATCGAATTTAGAAGTCGTTTTGATAAGATTTAGGTAAAATATTGGGAACATAAATCATGAAGAGTTTGGAAATGTGAAAACCATATGAATAGATTTGTTTTGAAAAATACTTTTATAAAAGTATAAATATATCACTTTATGATGAGTATTTTTATAAAAATATAAAGTTAAAGTTATACTTTAAAAGACGGTGTCACTGTCCAAAATGACTTATTTACTTATGCATAGATTCGTATATACATATGTGAGAGATACTGCATATTCTATCCACAAACATATATATTTTTTGTCCATATGTTTCATATCTAAACTGTCTATTTACATTATCCAAGTAATTTTTAGTGACGCGTCATAACTATTTCCCAAGAAAACACAGCTTTGATTTGATTATTAGATGATGATGGTGATGACGATGATGGCTACTAAGTATGACATAGATGTTTGTGTCTGTAAGTGCAATTAAGCCCTAACGTAGGTTTTGGTGATAATAACTATCGAATTAGAGGACTAATGAGATTTATCGAGATGACAAGTAGAAAATTGCAAAAGGAGGATGATGTACAGGGTTGGAGAACCCCTCAATTGGAAATGGTGGCTACCTCAACTCTATGGTGTTTAAATTCACTTTATGTTTTGAATTTAAGTTTAGAAAAAATCGTACTATCAAGGGGGATTCTAGGGCAGTTGACCAAATGATAAATCGATATTCAAAACTTCTCCGTAACATCATCACATCTAGCCAAAAACAGCCACAAAAACAGAAGTCCAATCCACTGTTTTGGCCGGGCGGCAGTGCCGCCCATATCTGTCTTCTTGGACCAGGGGGTATTTATACCTCCTCCTGTCTTCCCAAATGGTAAATTTTCCATCCCAATGTTCATTTCGACGGAAACCGAACTAGAGCTCACTTCTCTCTCCTCCATTGTTGCTACTTCAAGCTTCCAAGAAAACCCTTGATTTCCACCATCATCTAGAGAGAAAAGGCAGCAAACTTTAATTTGAGAGCAGATCCATCGATTCCCAAAGTCAAAAGAGCATTTTGTTCATATTTGGCCGGTGGCTCTAGGGTTTGTTACCCTTGGAGCTTGCTCCTAGCCGGGTAAGCGTCGCCTTTGAGCTTGCCAACCAGTGTGACAGCCTTGGGAGGTTTGTAACCAACCCCTGCATCTAGTAAACTCACCCCTCATCTCAAGAGGTAACACTCTTAACTTGAGAACGAGGGTAAGACAAGCCTTAGTGGCGAGCCCAAACCTTTTATGGCTTTCTCAACAAACGTGGAGGTAGGCAAGCCTTGGGGGCGAGCTGAACCACGGGATAAATCCTGTGTCACCATGTGCTTTGCCGAGTTTTTGATTGAAGTAGTTACTTGCTATGGTTTGGCTCAATCTTCATAATTACTAAGTTCCTGTGGTATCTAGTCTTTGTGCTGGACTTATCAGTGATATTGCAGAATTGAGTAGACTTGAGTCTCTAGTTTCTGTATCTAATATCAGATTTCAGTTTCATCCATTTTGGAGAGGCCGGCAGTGCCGCCTTGCTCCCTGTTGCTAATAAAATTTAGAGCTGAGTTTTTGCAGGCCTATTCATCCTCCTCTAGGTCTTCCTGACGTCCATCAGATCCTACAGTGTCTTCCACATTTAATCCCCATTTGAAATGGAGGATTAACATAAGAAAAATATAGGATTCCAGTTCCTAAGGATTTAGTTCCTATTGTAGCCTTTGGTTTGTTGGAATAGGTCACCAGAAAAATCACAGGAAAAAATGAATGCATTCATATCTCATGGAAAATTACTACTGCACAAACATTTTTTAGGGGTGGCTCGTGACTCTCTCTCAGGGGCGATGGGTGGCTACAAATTGCAGATTTGTAGGGTCAGTTGGCCAGCTAGGACATGTCAAGATTTATAGAGACGGATCTATATGCAGCCTCCCGTATAAATAACTTTCTAAAAATCACAATTTCAAATTAAAAATAGCAAAAAAAAATTTGAACCCAGGATGCTCTCAGGAGCAATTCACCTCCATCATGACCCACAACTAGTGCGTACAAAAATTTAGTCGAGTGGTGGTACGGTGAAAGGCGATTCAACCAAAATGTTTAAAGAGCAACGCTGTATTTTTGAAACGGCCAGTTTATAAGCCACCGATAAGTTGAAACGGCTATTTTTTTAAAAAAAAAAGTTGTTCGAAAAGGCTGATAAGGTGTAACGAAAAGAACGCAATCGATGTATTTTTTAATATGCAGTCCAGCACCCTCCAAGTCACCTCAGGCAGCCACAAAGGTGGAGATATCAATCAAATAGAAGGCAGTTGGCAAGCAAGATAGTCACTTAAGTTTTTTCATTGTCTCTAAAGGGATTCTTTATGTGTAATTGCACCGCTTTCTTGTTGCCGCGGTGCAGCCCCTCCATTTGTATTGTTAACTCTTGCTTACTCCATGGCCACAGGTCCCCATATATCATCAATGGAGACGTAGACAAATGGCTATAATGCTTTTGATTGATTTGTCGTCGGTCATCTGAACATGCCGTCGGTTCTAGGTGGAAATACGGGTCACTGATCATGATATATGAAACACAGATTCACTTGCATAGATGCATTCGCGTGTATGAGTTGCCTTCATAAAGTCCACACAAACTTAATTACGGAGTAGCTGCTACTAGTACTATGCTACTACCTATACCTAATCTGCAAGACCGCAACCCTCCTGGCTCCTGGTGCCGTGCTCCGTTCACAAGAGATTGATCCAAAGTCCTAAGCTAATCTCTTTGAGCATTTTTTGTCAATCCATTGGCCGTGTCTATGATTATGAGAATCACAGTAGTATCTACGACAACCGGCTAATATATATCCGGCTATCCGCATATGCTAATAAGTGTTAATAAGTGCAATATACTCTCTCCGTTTTAAAATATCTATCGTTTTATTTTTAAAATAATTACCGGTAATTTTTTATAAATAATAAATATTATCAATTAGTATTATTGAAAAGATCTTTTAATCTAGTTTTTTAATAAATTTATTTGAATATATAAATATTATATATATTTTTTATAAAAAATTTATAGTATAAGAACTGAAAACGACACTTATTTCGGGATGAAAGAAGTATATACTCCTATCTGGCTATCCGCATAGGCAGAAGCTGTAGGCCGTAGCTAGAAAATTCAGTGGACCCAACCCAATGGAGGCGCAGCAGCAGCTCCTAACGACGGCCCTCGTTCTCCTGCTTGCTGCCGTGCTCTTCTCCGTCGGCGCGCTTCCCTCGAAGGCGCACGAGGCCACGCCCGGCCTCCACCCGGTCATACTGCTCCCGGGCTACTCCTGCAGCCAGTTGGACGCGCGGCTCACCGACGAGTACAATCCCCCGACGCCGGTTCCTTCTCCAGATGTTCTCATGATTACTCGATGCGTTCAGCCTTGTAGTCCCAGCCGGCGCAAACGAGTCCTGGTACAAGACCGATGGTAATAAGAAGGAAAAAAAATGCCAAGATAAAAGGTTAAGAGCTCCGAATCAAATCCAAGTCTATCCCTAATACTTAAAAGACAAAATTTCTGCCAAATAATTTTTCGTCCAACCTCCGTATTCCTCCGAATTCTATCCGAACTGTATTTTTATGTCTACTCACCTGTGTTCTTCATATTCCTTTTCCGCCTCTTCCTCCGTATTCCTTCTCCAGATGTTCTCATGATTACTCGATGCGTTCAGCCTTGTAGAGTTCCAGCCGGCGCAAACAAGTCCTGGTACAAGACCGATGGTAATAAGAAGGAAAAAAATGCCAAGATAGAAGGTTAAGAGCTCCGAATCAAATCCAAGCAACGCTGGACTCTACTTGCAGCCTCCATAAATAAATCACGAAAATCCACATACATCATAACCAGGCTACCAATCATGGAGATCTTGAAGCACATGCTGAGACAGATCGGCTCGACGACAATATTTAGAGCATCGTGAGCAACCAATACAGAAAAGAACAAACAATGGTTGCTTGTCTTGTGCTTGGCCTCCATCGTTCCACTACATAGTCCAGTCATACTTACGCCCACGACCAAGATCTGTTCCACTACATAGTCCAGTCATACTTACGCCCAGGACCAAGATCTACATCCTGCGGACGCCACCCCAGAGAGAGTGAATGAGACAGAGAGGAGATAAGGGGATGGTTAGACTGCTCGATGTGATTCACCTCTAACGATCACGCCTCGACTTAAAGGTTGCTCATGGATTCGTCCTCCCCGATGGGGATCTCCTTGACCCACACATCTTTGATTCGGGCGCGAGATAGCCATGTCAGCTGCTGCGCAGAGAGAGAGAGAGAGAGTCGCTGTCCTGCACCTTGCCTCTGATCCGAAGAGGTACTCCCTCCGTCCCTTATTAATCGTCGCTTTGGGTGTTCGTGTCACAAGTTTGATTTGATTTGTAGAAAATAAGTGCAATATTTATATCTCTAAATAAATTTGTTAAAAAACTAGATCCAAAGATCTTTCCGATGATACTAATTATAATACTAATCGATAATATTTACTATTTATTAAAATTACCGACAGCTGTTTCTTGGAAAGCGCAAGCGACAATTAAAAAGAGATGGAGGGATGGAGTACCACCCAAGAGAGGGATCGAGCAGGCAGGGACAGACGGCGAGTGAGGAGTGGGGAAGCAGCCTGTCGGCATCGAGTGCTAGGTGAGTAGGGGTTGCCATGGGGACAAGTTGGGACTTTAGTCGCGCCTGTGCCTTGCCTGGTTGTTTTACAGTTTTACACCTTGTGCTAATTAATCAAACTTATTTTATTAACTTGACATACTAATTAATGAGTGAACTGAATCTTCAGCACCTTTGCATCAGTTTAGGTCGAGCGGTGGACATCGTGATTTTTCGATCTTTTTGTTCTTACGGAGTTCTGAATCGTGGTAAAACAAGTGGGCAGGATAGTTCTGAATCGTGGTAAAACAAGTGGGCAGGATAAGCACTAGGAGCTGTTACATATTGGTTTGAAGCCTAAATGAAAATACCCTCAATTGAGTAGCAGATGTTTCTTTTCTATTTCATTTGTGACTATCAGAACGACTTATAATTTATAATAAAACATGTATCATAATTGCGTCCCTGTTCTCTAAATTCACCTCCAAATAGCACGAGAGGCTCAAGAACACAAAACAAATGTTTGCGGCTGCAAGAACCGAACTTAAGACTTACACGTAGCTGCCTTTTCTGTTATTCTTGCGCAACATGAGAACAACCTCCAGGTTCTAGAAATAAGTTCTGTTTCTCAAATGTTAACTTGGTGCCTTTTTTTGCAAAATATCAAAGGGGTGTGTGCGTTGTGTGTGATGTATCTGAGAAAAAAATATGACCACAATTATATTATCAATAGACAAAATTTATTATATTTTGTTTGTGGCAACTCATGGGTCAAGGAAAAAAATGCATGTGTGTTAAGCTTTGGGATATATGACGTTATAGTTCATCTACCGCTGCAACGCACAGACACTTTTTACTAGTAAAGAGCTAAAATAGGATAAAATGATCGTACCGACAGAAAATAAAAGACGAACGACCGGAACCAAACAGTAAACTGAAGACGCTTCGTGTGGACAATAAAGACCTACTATACCGCTCGCTCCACTCTAGATGTACACAGCCTATACTGCACAGTAGTAGCATGACACACGACACACACACACACCAGAACACACCACTTGCGAGTTACTGACTCAACGCCATCGTCTCAGGGCCACCGCCTGGGGTAAACTTTCGTCCTGATTTGTTGTTGGCGTGGCACATGCAGCACGCGGCATGTATGTTGTGCCTGGGCAGGGCCGAAGTATAAAAGAAAAAAGAAAAATCATGTAACAAAAAGCCATGTGAGAGTCTAAAGTAAACAAAAACGTGGACATGGGCAAGAAAAAAAAAATGAGAAAAGTCACATACAAACGTGCAACAACAGGTGGCTGAGGCCCGTAATGTTACTGAACGCATAATTGGGGGCCAAACCAAAATCTAATACCAGATATTATACTGCACAAATTTTCTTTCTTATTCATTACCATCTGGACATCAGGATTAGGATTCTTATTCGACTTACCTAGAATTGGAGGAATCTATTCAGACTTGGATTAGAATTCCTAACTATTTACATTATCTTAAGCACATCATATAAATACAGGAGGCTGGTAATAGATGAAAGGACAATTTTCACATTCACGAAGTTAGTTAAGGGAGGCCATACAAAAATAGAAAAAAAGTTTTACCTTTTTTATTATTAGGTAATAAATAATAGATATGAGTCTCTAGTATGTAGGAATAGGTCACCGAAAAATCACATGAAAATAAATTCATTTGTACCTTACGGATTATTTCCTGTGCACAAGGAACAAGGACAAATAAGAGATCAATAGTTACGGTTGGTGTCTAATCAGGCAAGTGCTCTCCAATCTCCACGAGTATGTCATTATGACGGTTGACAGGATATCTAGGTCGAATAAAGAAGTAATATAAATTTGTTCTTTAGCTTCCTCGTAAGAATTTCATAAATTTTCTATACTGAACCAAACATATAATCCTACATAATCTCTATGTTTTCAATTCTCTAGGTTTGCACATGTATTTCTATGTCACTTCTATTTTTTGTATTCTGTGTTTTTGTCCTTCTTGTTCCAAAAGGAGAACTAGTCCATTAGTATTCCTTGTGATAGCCTGCTTCTTTGATCTCGTGTTTGTCTCTGGGCTTCCATTTCGGTTAGGACGTGCCATTAGCCGATTACCATCCTAAATTGCTTGCGGGAAGAGTGGAAGACCGAAGACTGGATCTCTCTTCTTTCAGAAAAAGGAGGCCTGGTTGTAGGCCCAGTAAATTTGGGTCTGCCTATGTGCCCCACACTGGATAAAAGCGAGCCACCACTAGAAATGAAAATGAATCGAGGTCTTGGAGGGAGCCGATGACCATTGACGGGTGTTTGGGTCGCTTGGAGGCAGGCCTACTTCAAGGTCCCATGCAGGGGACTCACTCTTGCCAAAGTCCAAGTCGTCCGGTCCGACGCGCCATCTCTGGCTCCCTGACCATTGACTGACCTGACCAACCGATTGACTTGGCTCAGCTGCACGATAGCGGACTCACCAAGAGCGTGTTACAATGCATGCTCTCTAGGTACTCCCTCCATCCTTTTCTAACTGCCCCTTGCGTTTTCTAAAAAATAAATACTGATAATTTTAATAAATACTAAATATCATTAATTATTATTATAAAAAAATTTAGATTTAATTTTTTAACAAATTTATTTAGAGACATAAATATTACACATATTTACTATAAATTAAGTTAAACTTGAGGCACGAAAACCTATAATAACGTTTAAAATTAAAGAGACAGGCTAGAGCCGACAGCCAGGCCCGAGCACATCATATATCAATCAGCTGCATTCATTTTAATTAATTTGATGATTTGCATTGCATTGGGTTCGATCGATCGACCGATTAGCTTAGTGATTGCATTGGTTTGTTATCTCGCATGATGATGGCCAAGCTAGCTAGCTAGGAGCATGCATGCATGCATGCATGCATAGTGATTTTCTGATTGGGGTACGGTGCTACTCTAATAACAAACGATTCTTGCAGCATGATGATTAAGCTGAACCACTGCATAATCAAATCCATAGTGACTACTACTCCATATTCATAAAACTTGACGTTTGGACAAGGACACGGTCTCCAAAACCTAACTTTATCCATTATTTTTATTAAAATATAAAAGAAAAACTAAAAATAAAATTACTTTTTATAAAAGTGGATTTCAAGGTGAATCTATATATATAAGTTTCACCTTTTCAAACTAAATATTTTAAAAGTAATTAATAATTTATGTTCCCAATGTTTGACCTAAACCTTGTCCAAAATTTTAAGTTTTATAAGTATGGAGGGAGTAATTGTTATTTATTCCATAATCCTAACATTGATTGTCCTTCCACACCAATCGATATGCCTGTCGCCGGGCCAGATGCCTAATTGTTACTCCCTCTATCACTAAAAATTTAATTCTTAGAACTTGTGCCGCTTAAACTTGTTTAACTGTGACTAACTTTATGAAAAGTAACAATATTTATGATATAAAATAAATATATATGAAAATATATTCAATGGTAAATTAGTGTACTCATTTAATATTGTAATTTTAATATTTTTCTAGAAATTCGGTTAAGGTTAAAAAATTATTTAAGAAAATTCTAGAATTAATTCTTTGAGGAGTAGTATATAATATCATGCACGTACGTCTGTCCGGCGGCATGCGCCTCCCTGTGCCGCACCATCATCAGCACGCCTAGGCATAGGCGCCTAGGCCTTCGTTTTCTTTTTCCTCTTCCAGTCTTTCTAGAACAAGAACCTAGGTGCCATCACCTTCTTTCCTGGATCTCCTCATTTGCACTGCCATCAGTTCAGTTGCTCCTAGCCTGACCCAAAACTAAAGTGCAGAGACATCCATGAATGCACAGTACAGGATGATTAGGGGATGGAAAATTGCAAATGAAACTGCTGTGCTCATCATGATTGATTGATTGATTGTCCAGGTAGAGAGAGGATTATTACTTCTAATACCAGGACGTGATGATCAATCAAAGCTAAAGCGTAGTACGTGCTGTGCTGGCACGTACGATACGACGAGTGTACTGGGATACTCTAGTGCGGCAGGCAGAGAGCAGAGTCCTCTTTCTAGTAGAGAAATCCTTTCCAAACAGTACGCTGGCCCCAAAACACCCAACACAACGCGCCACGTCACCGTCCCGGGAGACACGTTTCGAGCCAGCGCACCGACCCCATCCACGCACGGGCTGGCGTCACCCTGGCCGGCCCCCCCCCACCAAGCAGCCCGCGCGTGGGGAGTACTCCTACGCTTGCGGGACGGCATCTGGCTGGCCACCCAAGTGCGATCGGACGGCTGCGAGGTCAGCTTCCCTTTTCCAAACGTGGAGAGAGAGGCATGGACTGGTGGTGGGTCAAGGCACGGCGGCGGCGGCGGCGGCTGCGATGATTTTTAAAGGTGGCGGCCCACGCGGGCCCGAGCATCCCGGCACGCGGCCGGGACCAATGGTGGGGCGACACGTTGATGGCCCAACCGCACGTGTGGACCATGGGAGTGGCTAGCGGACTGAAACAGCGACGGGATGCCGGGGCGTGGGGCCTGCTCCACGTGTGGGCCTCCAAGCATTGCACACAAAAGCCTTTTGTGCCGCCGCTACGTGCACTCTGGGCTGCGTTGCGTGCCTCCGAGCGATTTTCTGTGACAAAAGAGAGAACCAAGGAAGATAAACTAACGTCATCAGAAGAAGGGGAGATAAACTGTCTTTTTTTTAGATAAACTGTCTTTGAGCCACGACAAAACTGCAATTAGAAGGTCACAGCTCTGCCCATTTATTATTTATATATACGACCCCTATGATCCAACTATATGTCTGTTCTTTCTTGACATGAGGCCCGCTCTAGTTTTCCAATATCAACATACAATTGGCGTCACCAACGCAATACGTGCAGTTCAAACATTCAGATCCTTGTCTTTGTCTGTGGTTTCTAATGGATTTTAAAATTTAAGACCATGAGTATAAGAAGATACGACACTTGTTATTACTATGTTGCTAGTTAATGTGGAGGTAAGAAATTATCCTCCCTTATAATGTGTCAGGGGTGAAGCTATTATCAATGGGTTATTGTGGTCTCTTTTTGCAATCATATGTAATTTATGTATTTTAATGATGAGATCTTCCATCTCATGGTATAATTATAAAAAGAATTAGTAAATTTTGTTGGGGTGGAGTTCATTGACCCCAACGACGTATAGCTTCCTCCCGATGTATATATGTACCAACCCCTCATGGAAAAGGCGTGCAAGGTAATTGAGAGAGAGCATGTCTGCTCTTGTGATCTTGCACTGAGAGAAAGCAAATATTTTTGGAAAGCAATTGGTGAAACTGCATGCACTCTTCACTGCAGGTTATCACGAGGCCAAGATAGAAGAGGATGTTATATGTCCTGCTTCGACTTCTCGCCAACATCGATGTCAACAGCATCGTTCTTCACTAGAGGTCGAGCCATTCGCTTGAACTACTTGTATGGTGTTTTGGCTTCTTGTACAGTGTTTTTCTCTCACAAAAAATTAACTATTCCCGCTTATAAGCTGGTTTATAAGTCCTGCCAAACAGATCATCTGTAGACAATCAACTTGGTCATCGCAATATGGATTATCGCTTTGTCAAGTTGATGTGCTTCATTCAGTTGCTACATTGCAAAAGCTAATAAGTTCGACTGCATCAATGAGGCTCGTTCAAACCCGAGTAACAATGTTGTCCTACTTAAGGGTACAACTTTATAACCATTATATTAGTCTATTACTTATTTAACTGCTTACTATCATGTATGCTAGTTTATGATAAAACGATTTGTATCAAAATATAACCTCGCAAATACCTAATATTCCAACGTAAAGTATCCACAAAATCTAATGCCTTACCTATCTACTATACTATCATGTCTGCCAAAAGCAAATTTGCAGCCCCTTATACATGGTCCATCTGCATCCAAATTAAAGTCTCCCAAGCCAACCTCATCTTGTTTGGAAAGACCAAAGACGCCATTACTAGATGGAGATGCCACTGATTGGCAGTTCGTTTATGCAAAGATGGTATGGTAGGTATCCAGCGCAGCCAAAGCCAACCAATGCAAGAATTCTGGTCCACCACATCCATGTCGACATCGTCCACCACTTTGAATTTACATAAAAATAACGCCTTCCCTCCCAAAATTTTCTCCCTGTCCTTTTGGGAAATGTCACACCTCCACTTTTTATTTGCCCTTTTTCCAGTGCACACTGCCACTGTAGCATCCCCTCGAGGAAAGGGAAGCATCAAAGCTGTTTCGCGTGGAAGCTAGAAAGAATGCTCCTATAGTGAGCAGGGCAGCAGGCGGCAGCATATGTTTCAGCTGCGGACCGCTGCGGCTTCTCCCGAAGGCCGAAGCTGATGCTTCTCCTCCGTATTAGATGCTTCTGTTCCATGTCGTTTTCATGGCGTTAAACCATATAAAGCCATCCCATTCGGTTCTTTCCCTCCATCCTGCTCTGCTCCAATTATCATAGCACAGGTTAGGTCGCGAATTGGTCCTGTCCTGTCCCTCTTTGGCCTAAGCTAAAGTGCTTCTATGCTAAACAAAAAGAAAAGCAAGCTGTTCAATGGCTTCGTTCATCGATGACGTCGCTGACGGTGCAGGTATCAGCATCACGTCAACACAAATTGAAATTGTTGGGTTCAATTGGTCCAGGATTAGATGAACAAGAACAATGCTAATCGTATAGTTTACTATAGTGTACAATAATTAGGGCGATTAATCATGTACATAGCATGGCAATCGCATTCAGAGTGGCTTTCCATCAACGCAACCTTGCTGGGTAGTAACGTGACGGCATTTCCTTGCTTCCTCTTCCTCATAGTAGTACTATCATCAAGTGGCAACAATGCTAGGTATCTGACCTATCCTCAGTCATCACCTGATTGCAAATGTGGAGAACTTTCTTTCATTGATGACATTCTGAATGAATGGATATCAGAACCGCATAATCCATCAAAGAAATTTTTTCTCCTTATATATCCATTCCATCCTCCTCATATGCAATGCATGATTGTTACAGATGAACACACGAGCACTGGTATTGTGACTAACACAAATTAAGCACCACAAAAGCAATCTCTGATGAAACCAACTGCAAGCAAGCAGACCTTGCTTAATGCAAATCACCACGTCAATAACTTATTACTGGTAGCGTACCGGTTATTATCTCCTGAACATGGTTTTCTTCAGACAGCCTAATAATAATCTAGTAAAAAGCATCACAAAAGCTAGCTATACTGCTCCACTATGATGATTTGAAACATATAACAAGACTAAAAATGTACATATATTTCTATCAGAAAGAAATATACATATCTCTCTCTCTTGTGTCCTAACAACAGTGATGAAAAGCTAGTTTTTCTTCTTCCTCCACCTTTCTTTCTCCCTTCCTTTGTGGAAAGCAAAGCCAGCGAGCAAATGGCATCCACCTCGAGAAGCACCACCAACCAAAGTGCCATGGCAAAGGAAGGGCGGCCGGGCCACCGAAGTGGTGGCCGGCCATACCATTTGCCGTAATGGCGGATTGATTCAGGAATGGCATGGATTCACTGACTCACTCACTGTGCGATTCAATTCCCTTGGTTGAAGAGTACTTTCAGCTTTACCGCGCGCGTGTAGTGCCAGCCAATGCAGCCGCCGCCGCCGTGGAGAGGGGAGGGAGCTAGTACTCGACGATGAGGCTGCCGAACGGCGCGCGGTGCGGGATGCCCTTGCGGCGCTTCGTCGGCAGGGTCGGCTGCGGCGTGGGTGGCGTGAAGCTCTGCTTCTTGTCGGCATTGCGCAGGGCCGACGAGGATGTGGTGGAGTCGTCGCCGTCGGCGGCGGCCCGGAGTAGCCAGTTCCTGGTCTTGGCGGCGTCGGGGGAGCAGCCGATGACCTTGCAGCCGAGGGAGCAGAAGCGGAAGTTGTCGAGGAGGCTGCGGGCGCAGACCTCGCAGAGGTTGGCGGATGCCGACGCGGCCTTGCCGCCGCCGCACCCCGGCTTCTGCTGCTGCGGCCGCTCGTTGAGGAACACGACGCGGGCGCTGTTGATGACGTAGGTCTGCACGCCGGCGATGTCCATGAAGCGCTGGATGTCGGAGACCCGGATGACGTCGTGGTAGGAGGAGCGGCGGATCTGGATGGTGTGGTGGTCGCGGTGGCCGTGCGCGAGGCACAGGGAGCACAGCGCGCGCGTGCCCGCGGCGGCGGAGCAGTCGAGGCAGAACATGTTGCACTCGCCGCTGCGGTGGGAGTCGCTGTGCGTCTTGCAATGCGCGAAGAAGCGCGCGGACAGCAGCGGCTGCAGCCAGCGCGGCCACTGCTCCGCGTACGCCGCCGTGGCGGCCTCCTCCTCCGGCTCCGGGTCAGGGCCGCCGCCGCCCTGCTCAATGGAAAACGAACACACACGGTCAGTTGACTAGGCTAGGCGGCAGCACAGCCACTTTGCTCAATGGCGAAGCATTTGAATTGGCTCTTTGTTTGCCAAGAAAAGCTCAGCGATAGATACATTAACAAACAAACAAACAAACAAGATGGAATGAAATAGTCGTCTATCTCCTTGGAACCATCGCCAAGAAATTTGGTTGCTTGCGCTCAAAAATTTTAAAAATAAAAATTAGTGCTTGGGGAACGGCGGCACGGAATTCATTTGATAGCAAGACAATCAGAATGAGACGCCGGCCTGCATCGGAGAGGCAATGCGGAGATCCCAAAGGAAGGGGCGAGACGGTCAAGAAACAGTCGCTGAATCTACGGCATCGCCGCCATTGCTGCACAGAAGTAAGCATCCCTCCTGAATACCAAAACGGAACCCCCCAACAGTAACGGAAAAGAAAACAAGTCGTTTTTGGCTGGCAAAAGAAGGCGAATCGAGAATGGCAGGGCCCAGGGCTACAGAAGATGGACAAGGGGAAGAGGGATGAGCGGCGGCTCCGGCCGGCCAGGGTAACTCACCATGATCCTGCGGTTCTTGAGGCGGAGCTCCTTGAACGGGGACTCGTGGTCGATGGCCATCTCAGTATCTCACCCTCCGATCCTCTTCTTGCTCCCCTCTGACTCAGAGAGAGAGAGAGAGAGAGAGAGAGAGAGAGACCCTGGGCGCCTAGCCTTCTTCTCCTTGTCGTCCTTGCTCCTGCACGCAGAGGAAGGCGGCGGAGCAGGTCCGGAGAGCGCGGCGGTTTCAGGCGGCGACGGGAGGAAAATGTGGGCAGGGCAGGGGCAGGTGAGGAGGCGAAGCAAGCAGAGGGGAAATGGGCTGGCGAATGGGCTTATATGCACGCGGCCCGGGCTTGAGTTGGGAGGTGGGAATCGGAAGGAATACCAACGGGTCGCTGTCTGCGAGGGAGGGACGAAGCGGCTGCGGCACCGGCAGAAACAAGGGAGGGGTCGCCGTTCTTATCCCCTCCGGGGTCTCGTCGTCGTCGCCTACCAAGTCCAACTCCTCTAGTAAATCAAATCCTCTTGTTTGTTTATACTCTAAAATTATTTTTAAAAAAAAAAGATTAATCCATCCATCCATCCATTTGAAATTCGAAATCGCAGCATCGGCGGCTGCCGCAGCAGCAGACAGCAGATGCGTTATTCGCAAGGAGGAGGGCCATTAGTTTAGTCGAGCTTCAGCCAGCCATCCCTTATTTAAATCTTCCACCTTGGATCGATTAATCAATGGTGGATGTGATTAAATAAATATATACTGAGTAGTACGCCACCATTAATCAATCAGTTGGGTTGGGATTCCCCTTGCATTTCCTTTCCGTGGCGACGACGACCGCCACTAGCCCACTATCGACGCGGCACTGGCAGTGGCACACCCCCCTCCGTTCCAACCCATTTCCATGCCATTGCGCACCTGCAAACGCCTGGCTCTCTGCTCCTGCCTTGCTTTCCGTGCCTGCTCTGCAGGCGCTGCCGACCTTGGCAATGCAGGAGGGCAGGACAAGACTTGACCTCGCCGGACCCGGACGCCGGACGGCACCTTTTCAGTTTGAACGGCGCAAAACCAATGGCAGCTTTCTTGCTGCTCAAGTTGGTTGGACACTTGGACTAGTGACACCACACCATCCATCACGCCAGAGTAGCAGGCTTCGGTAGTCGTCTTTCATGGAGCGAGCTCGTTTCCCTTTTCTTCTTTTTTTTTTTTTTTTCTTTTTAGTATTTATTAGTATTACTATATATCAATTTCTAAACCTAGAAATCACCACATTAATCATAGAAAGTTCAAGTAAGTACCCCTCTACTATTTGACAGACAAAATAAACATCCACATTAACTCTCAAGGTAAGAAAAATTACCGTAAAAGCTAGAAAAAAAATACAATTATGTAACCTTCTACATGCTGGTAAATTACACACATCTGTGTTAACCAAAAATTAACCCTAAAGTAACTTCTATCTATTTCTCTATTGCTAGCCCATCTATTATTAAGAATAGCTTCTTTATTCAATAACTGATTGGATCTTTGCTCCAGAATGAAACAACATTCAGAGTTGCAATGATAGTGCGCACAAAGACATCTATCCCCTAGGCCAAAAATTTACACGTTTAGCTCTTTCTATACTACTGTCTTATGAGCCGGACTTATCAGCTGTTCGAACAACATTTTTCTCTCACACTAAACTAGTCTGGCTTGTCTTATCAGTAGAACTTATATCACCAAATTTAACACCCCGGTAGTACCCAATTTTAAGTGCCCCAAACCCATCACACTATCCATTACCTACACATTCTCCCCCCCCCCCCCAAAGAAAATTGAGTGAAACTTTGACCAACTCTACCACAAGTACCTCTGGCCGACTCAAAGCACATGTAACTCATACAAATTCAACCAATTGTCCAATTCGAGCGCATGCAACTTTGACGGGTTGTCGACACACACCAAGGACAACCTCAGGACACACGCCGTTTACATTGTCCTGTAGCTCCAAGCGTCCCAAAATAATGGTGGATCATATGTATGTTTATTGTGTAGCTCAATTGAACTGTAAACAACCCAAAATGGTGGATCATATGGGTGTTGTTGGTCTTTTAGCTCAGTGTGTCCTAAAATGGTGGGTTACATGCCTTGTGTAACCGCATAAGAGCATCTATACCAATTTGAGAAAAAGTGATCTCATTTCCCTGTAATCAACGATAAGTGGGTTGAAGGGGAAAAAAGCTCCAACAAATCTCCTTTCCAATATGTATTTCCTAATTTTTTTCTCAACTAAAAAGAACATGCCACAAAAAGGGAGAGCAACTCATCACCTTTCCATTTCCCTCCCCGCGCTGTGCATGGGCAAGCTCATCGTAGGGAGCAGCCGCGTTGCGCAAGTGACCACACACTGATGGACCATCACCTGTTGTCGTGCTTGGGCGCGAATAGAGCCTTGCCACCTCGGCTGTTGCACCAGGTCACCGGGGTCGAACTAGCAAGCCATGCTAGCATTGCATCAGGGTTCAGGGATGCCGAGGGCTAAGTGGGAAAGCTGCACATGCAAGCTCTGCAGTGTCGGTCACTACGTCGTGGCCGCTTGTGAGTTTGAGTGGGGCGAGTTGTGTGGGTTCTGCCATGCAAGCCACTGCGCCACTACCGGGAGGGTTTGAAGAGAGAGAGGAAAGGGAGAAATGAAAGGAGATTTCTACCATTGAAGTTGGATCCTACCTAAATAAAGAGATGAGTTTTTTTGACCCCATATAGTAAACTTTAAGGGAAGGGGAAAATAGATCGGTGAATATGCTCTAATCATGGGAAAGATCAAACTTATGATAGAGATGTGGTTTTTCATGGACAACAATGTTAGGCTAGTCTTAGTGGAGAGCTTTATAGCATTGTTTTTAAGACTTGCCATGTCACGTGAAATGAAATAAAACTCTCCGTTGAGAGTGGAAGTTCCATTCTATAGTTTTATAGACATTTAATTTCATGACTCAGAGAGTTGGTATTCATGCCAAGAGATTTTCATCTAGATGACACTTATTTCTTCTCTCTCTCTTCTTAAATACATTACTATGTCATAAAAAAAAATACTATGTGACATTCTATTTAATGCAAATAAAACTCACTTGAACTCTTATTGAGACTAGCCTTAGATTTCATAACTTCCCAAGATGAATCTCTGACGCTATTATTATCTATCCGAGGTCCAATTGTGTAGGTGGGGTAGTAGCCCATATGCATATAAAATCCACGCTCAAATTGCAATTCAAATGCTTTTTTTGATATTAAAAATAGTAGAAGCATAAACATGTTTGGATATGAGAGTTGAAATAAATATATAGAGAAAATTCAAAATATAAGTTATGAAAACGATAACTACACAACAAATAAGGAATGCGTAATTTACAGTTTTTTTTGTAAGACTTTGACATATGAGGATCAAAGTAAAGCAGGAACATCGACGTAAGGATCCATTAGAATATGTAAAGTGGGATGTAGAAGTGTATTGAACAACAGGATATATGAGCTATCATAACAAGCTTGGTCCCAATATATAGTATAATATAATATAACTCAAGGTTATAGTAGTGTTAATCAACCAATAAAATAAACATTAGAATACAGTGCTCACACAGACCGCTTATAGCGGGACAATTATATTTCTGATGACAATAAACGCCAATGAAACAGTTGACTTTATAGATTAGGACACGTGAGCCAAACTATAGAGAAGAGCGCAAGCAAAGTTGCATAAAATGGAACGGTGTACTAGCCGCGAATCATTCCCTCTAGTTATTAATACAATCAACCAATTAATCCTGATGCATCTACAGTGCCTCATCCTTGATTTCATGCCTAGAATCACTAGTTTTTGTAATTAATGCCCTACTCCAACTGTTACCTCGAGTCTTTGTTTGCTGTTGCTGTCAATCATCGTATACTAGTACACAAACGGTTCGGTTGCGCACCTGCACCATCATTCATACTCATATCGGTTCTGCCACCCACCATTGCTTCGCCGCCTCCTGCTGTGTACTACTACCTCATTTGTTTTTCCTCTACTCGTTTCCTGCCTCCAATAATGCTGCAGCTACTTTCTTTCTTTCCAGAGAAAATACAATAATGAAAAAAGGATCTCCTGCTAGTCTACTGATAATGCAACCACTGGCAGTACAGCTTTCCTCCCTAATCTCCCTTCACTTTCTACCTAAGCTGATATTCATTTTGATTTTGTTATGAATTATTAAGAGTACGACACCTGTCCCCAGCTCAACAAAAAACAAGAGGAACCTGCAGATTTATTGATTAATCTTTTTGCAGGTTTTCCACGGACCAAACAAAAGATGCATGGTAGCAGCGGCACACGGTGAGGCAGAGCAGAAACAAAGTTTGAATTTTTGAAAAAAGATTCTATCTCCCCTCAAAGGCGCTTTCCAGGGACCGTCAGATTCCTCATCGCCCTACCCTCTGCGGCCCTGCTTTGAGATGCCCTTCTTTCTTCACATGCCTCTGATTCTTCTGCCTGCTTGTTTGTGTCATACTAATAAACAAACAGGTGGAGCCCCTCAGTTAACTAATCCATTATTATTACTAGTACTAGTACTATTAGTACCTGAAACATATCTGATAGAGTGATGGTAGACTAGTCCTAGTTTAGCAGGGGAGGGGACACAGACATGATGATGGAGAGGAGCCCTGCAGCAGGGTCCGCGCCCGCCCAAAAGCTAGCGGCACATGTTCTCCATGCTACTTGCAGCTTCAAAAAATGGCCAGTGCAGTGCAGTGCAGTGCAGCCAGTGCAATGAATGCACTCTTGGCGGCTTGCTTTCAAATCCTTGTTAATCAGTACTCCTACTATGCTATAGCACTAATCTTCTTTCTAAAGTACTACTACTAATACTACTCTAACTGTGATTTGCAAGCCAGCCAGCCATCCTGTCCTGTCCTTCTCCCCAAAGGAAGGAATCACCTGCTTCATCTCAGCAGCTCAGTGTGCTCTGCACTCCTGTCTCCCCTGATGGATCAGCGATGCAAATGAAATCCTGCCTGCTGCCACTTTGCACAGTGGTTTCGACTTTGAGAAAAGTAGTCTTTTGGTTTCACCACGAGGGAGAGGAAGGGATCCTGCCGTGATGGGCAGCCGAACGGACCGGACCGAAAAAAAAAGGTCAGAAGATCTTGTTGCCCATGGCTCGATGCCGATGAAAACAAGCCTGAAAGCGACGTGAGGAGATTGGAGATACGCGCAGCGTGCATTGACGAGTCCACCCATTTTTGCGCACCAAGGCAAAGCTGAGGATGAATCAAATGAATGAATGGAAGGAAGAAACAAAGCAGTGGCCACTAGCTGATGGTTACAAGGGCAGAATGGCAAGTCGCCGCACGCGACTTGCCTGCCAATTGCCATGTCCCGGAGATATGCCCAGCGTAGACGGGAACCGGCACGAGAAAATTATGCCTCCAAATCGTGTGGGGGGTGGACTGTGCTGTGGACTGTATGGGCCAGGCAGAGGCACGCATGTTTCAATTCAGACCGTTGTTTCCCCTGAAATTGCTTGCACCGTAGTAGGAGTACAAACCAAAACTCTGAATGAAGCTCCTGTCAGAAAGGCTCTACCACACATTTTCAGACCGTTCTAGCTCTATGCCAGAAAGGCTAGAGCGCATGAATGAATCCACAAAGAATATGCAAAAGAAAGAAAAGAAAAATGGAACAGCCCTGAAAGTGAAAGTGAGCATGTTTCCAGACGTGCGTACACAATGCGAGCAGGGTTGACTGACTATGAACAAGCGGTCAAGGAGGCCTGGATGGAGATTGGTTGATTTCCTTATCCGACGACTGCCGGCTACAAAGTCCAAGTGGGGTAGGAAACTACAAGAACAAGAATAGTAAAGTAGTTTTCACATGTGTGCTGGTTTCAGTTCATCCATCTGAAGACAAACCTGTGTAAAGTAATTTTTGGAAGCAAAACTGTCTCCGTTCCCCAACAAACACCAGGGGCCACACCACACCACACCACCAAAGGTCATCGTCCTAACTTGATTGCCGTCTTTGTTTTTGTTTTGAGAAATGGGGCTGGTATTCTATAAAAGAAACCTTGTGCTTCATCACGGGATGCTGCTACTGCTGCTGTTCGAATCTCTGAAAGCAACACGGGAGAGAAAGAAAGAACGGGCAGTTGAATGAATCGATGGAGATATTAGGTACCCCAGGAAAGGAAAGGGACAGCCAGCCCCCAGGAAGAAGAGGAGGAGCCCTGTTGCCGCCGTGTGACTCTTTCCGGGTGTCGCCTTGCAGCTGGAAGGAAATTCAGAATCTTGAGGCCATGGCCAAGTCAGTCGTGATTGGTACTGTATGTGTTTATAGATCAGGATCAGGAGCAAGTACTATTTACTTTGCATTGGTGCTGCTTCGAGGAACAGTGAATTCTTTCCTGACGCCTTTCCTGCTCGTAATCACTCGTATTCATTCCTATTTCATAGTACGACGTACTGTAGTAGCCTAGTAGGAGTACTTGGCTAGTTGTGCTGTTGACAGTTTGGTTTTGGAGAGCAATGGGATGGATGGGAGGGAGATTATGCCCTCCCCATTGCAGCAAGAAAACAACGGCTAACTGCCCTGGAACCACTGGGGGCTTAAAAATATCTCTCTGCATTCATGTCATGTGCCAAAACTGGGGCTTCGCCAACATTGATGGGTGCTAATCTCAGCTTGTTTAAATAATCGCTAACCCAGCTGGTTAGCAGCTCTACCACTGATATACTATGCAGGCTAGCTAGCTGCTCACGCACACAATACAAACCGGATGATGTAATGCGACACTGAACAACTGCCAGTCAGTGCCTTGCCGTATCGTCTGGGGAACGTTGAAATGCTGCCCTCCCCTCGTCTTGAATGAAAATGAATTATACTACTGTACAAAGCAAGTAAGTAGTTCTTGTTGACTTTTGTGAATCGTCGTTAGTCGTTACTACACGGAACCTCTCGATCGCGGCTGAAATCTTCTGCTAACTACCAATCCACGAGTCAGGTAGTAGTAATCCGTAGTACTCTAGTAGAGAACAGGTCTGTAGAAAGCAAAGATGTGATGTGAGCATGCATTTCACTGTCAGTTCTTTGGCTAGGAGAGGATAAGAAGGAGATGTGACTGAGCGGCATCTACATGGGCAGAAAAACCAGGAAAAGGAGGGATCGGAGGGAATCATTACTGGCCGTCGGTTGGGCTGTCTGCCGTCGCTGACACTGAAACTGAAACTGATGCGGCGGCCCATGGAACATGGAATGGATGGATGCTGAACCAATTCTCTCTCATAATCTATCCACTTTGCACTAAGTACCTGTGACTGATTGATGATCAACTAAACATGCATACATATAATAACAGCCAAAAATAAGCCCAGATATTAACAATATACTAGTAGCAGCCGGGCGATCAATGGGGCAGTTGGTTTTCCTGACGCGTGATGACTGATGGTGATGGTAAAGCTACTTCGTTGCAAGAAAAAGAAACCGATGGATTCTCTCAAAACCAAACGCTCGGTGCGAATAGAAAAAATTTTTTTTGCATGAAAATTCTTTTGCGCTGGCGGGCACGCGCACCTGTGTAGCTGCTGCGCTCGTCTGCAGGAACTTGTCACTGCTGTCTGCTACTGCCTACTGCCTTTTGTAGCGTATATAAGTATATACACTAGCGTACAAGTTCGAAGGAATCTGCTCGGCCCAAGTGTCACGGTCATCAAGACAGCCCAGCAAAGGCCTAGGACTTCCTGCAGCGTCAGCATCGGCCCAACCCGTTGTATTGCGGCCTACTCCCTCCGTGAAGTAGTATAATGCATTAAAAAAATTAAAACAACTTAAGAAAATACACAAATGACGTGTATACTTATAAATTAAACTCTAATAATTAAATTATGGTTTCCTTTTATAATAAATTTTAAATAAATCTGGACATATACACCACATAGAAAATATTTCGGTTACAAATTTTAGATGTCATAATACATTATATTATTGGACGGATGGGATAGACCGGAGCAAGTAATTGGTTGAGGTGTATTTGAACATGCTGCATCATGTGAAGGATACAATGAGCTCATAAACCAATATATGCACTATATTATAATTTTAATCTAGTAAAACCCTAACATCTAGTATGAGATCCATTCCCTTCCCCCCCAAATTCTACCATCCCATTTGTCGATCCAAGCTGCTCCACGACAACAATCATACTGAAGATCCCCAACTGCCTCAATCAACTTGCCTCTTGACCAAACCGAGTGTAGAAGCATATGATAGAGGTGGAGAAGAAGCAACTCAACAAACATCGCTTAAATATGTTGGTGTCAATGCAAACCTCCCTTGACCACAACACTTCGACATTCCTACAATCATGCGCCTAGAAGCTAGAGATTGACACCAAGATTTGATTTGTAATCCACGATTGGAGGATATGTGGAACAAGATTGACCAACTTATACTTTCTCCAAGCCTAACTAGGTCAAGTACAAGGTGTTCGACCTTGGAGAAATTGAACTTATAAGTCGTCACCACTCATCATGTGGTATCCTCTAGTGATGAGACTTTTTGGGCCTAATAGCCACTTCATTCACAATGATCATCAAGCTCGGGGTCATGGTGTGGTTACCACTGGGACATCACCTCTAGTCATAGGTGTACAGCACCAAGGTTGGACCTATGGCTTGTCACTAGGGGTCAACTAACCCCTTCATGAACTATTAGTTATAGTGTATAATGCTAATAGTTTCTAATCCCTTACCATCCCTTCTAGAAAGACTCTAGTGGTCATCTAGCGTTAGATTTTCCCTCATAGATATAGTACACTTAGAACCTAAATTTGGTTCCCTTTGTTGTTGGCGACTTTTGCTATTCCGTGGTCCCCATAGTTGGGAACCATTGTAGTTTCATTGATGCTACAGTTACAATTTTTCTATTGACGGTCATGACCTGAAATTGTGGTAAAATAAGTGTGAATCTTAGTTTGACCTCTATATTGTGCCTAAATACCTATGAACCAAACTAACAACTATACATTTTCTAGAGAAACAACTTTCTAGCTTTAATCAGGTCAAGCATATGTTAGGTGTGTAGGCCTACGGGGGAGTTTTGTCTTTGCTATTAGTACTTGGTTTGATAGGGACTAGTATAACCATGATCAGCCATTTCTTATATTAAAAAGCTTAATAGGTAGTATGCCTAAGTATATTGACGGATTTGATGAACTCATTCAACAAGTTTGAATCATGATCCTAAATTTTAGTTCTTCTATAGTCACTAGTTGTTTTGTAGATGGTATTCATGATAAAATTATGGTTGTAGTTCATTTCGAAAATTAGTTGACACCATGTTGTTGCCCTACCTGTATTACTATTTTGTAGAAAGAACTTATTGTTTTGCTAACTTGAGGAGAACCAAGCAAGAAGGAGACAAACAAGCAATTTCCAAATAATATTTTTAAGATAAATTGGTTGTTTTGAAGGGTTTATTTGTGCAAGCTAGATTTATGCTACAAGTGTGGTGTCAAATGGGGTCCAAATCATAAATGTTCAAAGAACAATGCCTTTGCATTAGTCAAGGAGATTTGGCAATTTTGCAAGAGTGAGTTAAATTATTTTCTCTCACATATGTATAGGGGGGCTAAATATTATTGCATTAGTAGAAAAGAGAGTCCGCCAATTTTTATAAATTTGCTAAAATATCATATTCCGCATTGGCTTTGGTCATCAACATAGGGAAGAAAAGTTTGATGCAAAGAAAGATTAGAATTTTTAAACCTTAGATTCAGGTTTTCCTAAAACCAAGTTTCAAAGAATTTACATTAGATTTTTGAAATATATGATTTTGATCAAATTCACAAGGACATTTCAAAACATTCAAAATGATTTTACATCCAAAAGCACTATGCAACCGATGAAATGTAGCAAGGAATTTAAATTTACAACTATTTTAGAAACTCTTATTTTCAAACCTAAATTGTCAATAACATAAATAAATTTTTTGATTTTTAAAAGAATATTTAAAATTATTTATTTTGTTTAGTGTTTTCTAGCCATATCTTAAAATAAAAAATTTTGGAGTGAGGCAGATAAGCATGCTGTGACATGAATAAAGCAAACTTGGGATCCTTAGGATTGTTCACCTCTGCTTTTGCTACACAATGACATTTCGAAGGCCTATTCGATTTAGTAGGGAGTTAAACTCTTCTCAATTTCTGATCCTTTGGATTAAACCGAATGGTCTCAGAAATCTATTTCAATCATTTTTTATTCAGCTCGTTTGGGAGGACATAAGGTTTAATAATAATAGAAGAGAAGATGATAGGGTGTGGGCAGCCTCCACGCCAGCCAATAAAGACGGTAGGGTAGGCCCATGTTTGGTGGCATATGACCCATCTGCAGTTGTTGCAGTTGTGAAAAGAATGCCTACTAATGAGATGAAAACATATAGGAAAGAATAGGTTGCCAATAGTAATTTTTTTAAAACAAGACAGTTAGTAGTGACTGATTCTGATGAAATATGTGCTATAGATGAGGATCTTTTTTTTTAGTCCTGCCTCTAACTAGTCGTTAGCCAATTTAAAAAGATTATAACTAATTTAAACTAATTTTTAGCCTTAACCAGTAACAAGCCATAGATCGTCCAAAACAGAAACAAACACAAACTGAAATTGGGGTACAGGTCCTTGCTACAATGACGAGCGTCACGACTGTCTGGTGTAGCCTGCAAGGCAAGTGCATGCGCAGTAGATATACGAAGTTGAAGCGTTGACACGGGTAAATCCGGTTAAGCACTTGGATTTTGGACAAGTAAAAGATCTGGTTGGTTCCAAGAGAATAATCTACCAGACAGATCAAAAGGCAAATCAACAACTGAGAAGCCAACACTGTTTGGCAGCTGATACTTCACAGAAATTTTCCAAATGAGTTGGTGGTGAGCGCATAGAAATTCCTGGTGTTGTTGCTCAGGCTTTCTCCTGTTCTAGACAAAATCTTGTCTTCCAAGTTCCAAGGTCAAGAAAGAAACGTGCTTCAACTCTCAGAATTGTGGAATAAAAAAAAAACTCTCCAGAGTTGCACTACCAAATGACTAAAAATTTCTCCTGCCCGTGCCTTACACCAGACAGAACGCTGCTTGCTAAAGAGGGGCTACAAATGTTTGGTCCTTAATCTACTACGCATATCATTGGGAGGAATCAGCTGATAGCTACTGTTCTGTAACCAGCAGACATTCTAGTCAGACGGCCACAATGCTTCACTACTAATCTTCATCAGGGGAAACATTCATGGATTCCATAGCCTTCCTACAAAAATCAAATGAATGGAACAAATGTCAATTTCTCAATCGGAGCACTAACCACAGAAACAACTAAGTTAGAATGGTAGCATGTAGAAATGCTGAAAACAGAAGCATTGCTCATTTGTGTGAACTATTGTCCATGCAACTGATTGTTATTACATGGAAGACAAATGCCCAAAGAGAATATCAGAATAAATTACCTTAGCTCTGTCTCAATCTCATCATTGCCAGGATCCAACTTTTGTGCATCCAGGAGAGCGTCATAAGCTTGCTTGTACTCCTGAAACAGCAAATTCGGGCATATAATTAAGACAACCACAAGTCCACACCTCACCTAATGGAAGTATATGAACATCTATTTATAGATTGTACATAGTCATTCATGTTGACATGCTGTGTAATTATCTTCTATGCCAAGCCAACCCCCAAGGGCATGTGCATTTTGGCCATCTTTCTGCTTCTACATTGGCAAGCTGAGAAGCGAATCTTACCTCAAGTAGCATGTGAGCAGCTGCCTGACGATAGCAAGCTTTTGCCCAGTCAGGCCTCATCATCCTGCACTGGTAAGCATCTGATAAAAAGCGCCTTCACCATCACCCATTCTCAGTTTACAGAGGCTTCTGTTGGAATACAGTGTTGCGTCTGGTGCAATGTCTATCCCCTACCATCAAGCACAACAGGTTATACATTTATAATACCCTCTCCCCAAATTACAGGTTGTTTTGGCTTTTCTAGATACATAGCTTTTGATATGCACCTAGATAAGATATGTCTAGATACATAATAGAAGTTGTGTATCTACAAAAGCCAAAATGACCTATAAATTGGAACCGGGGTGGGGGTGGTTTTTTTTGGGGGGGGGGGGGGTGAGATTATCTTTCAAACTCAAATGGTAACAAAATAGTCAAACAAGAACTAGCTGCTAACGGTTGTGTAGACTACAGCATTTTAGCATTACAACAGCAGAGACCTGTCTACAGACTTGTTAGACTACCTTCGCATTCACTGAATAGCATGGTAAGTTGCTGCCCTTTTTAAAAAGACAATAAATGTTAACTTGTTAAGTTATTCTACCAGATGTTCTGTTCTCATCATGTGCACACACACACTTCAATAGTTCCATTCGTGACCTACTTCCAATTGCCCTACATGAGCTCTATATTGGAAAACACTTCAATTCTGCTTCAAATAATTTGAAGAGTGTGTTTCTGAACATTCTTAACTAGATAAGGGATCATGCTCACATCGACATTAGTCTTACAACAATTGGATTTAACCATAACAGCATGAAATAATCATGCTCACAATACATGATTCACTTTGCAGTAAAGTTCAAGCATCGCTCTCCCTACTGAGTTACCAGAACATGAAATGTTCTTCAACAATTGAAAAGTTATAGAAGAAACCAAGTTAACAATCAATATAATGTTTTCTTCAAAAGCATCACAGGTAGAGGCACATAATTACCAAATTATAGAACTTTAATGCCATGGCATATTCCTTCTGCCTGAATGCCAGATCTGCCTGTGACTTGATCATACCTCTTCTTCTATCAAAGTGCACTTTATCCTAACAGACAAGAAAAAATAATGATACTTTAATTCAGTTCAGATTAAGCATTTGAATTTATAACAAAAATATTTATATTCTAACAATAAGTTGTGTACATGCCCGTAACTTGAGAGCTAAGCCACTAGAAGCTCCTAATTTCATCATCCACAGAAACCAAATAATATCCAATATCTAATACTACAAAGGAAAAGAACATCTTGGCACTGTAGATGAATTTTCAGCTTGGTCTAAGTTAAACTTTCTAATTCAATCACAGCTAGCCTAACTGACATTTGGAGGTGTGTATGACACAATTATTAGTTATAGAAGCCTTGGAATATTTAGAAGCAAAAAACATTGATGTGGATACTATATGCCATAAACCTGAAAGCCAAAGATCTTATGAGGGACCATACTCAAGCATTAAAAGGATTAAGAGCGAAATTATAAATAATTGATGATTTGAAAAGTAGCCTCATTGAGGAAGTGAAAAGATTATTTCTCTAATCCCCAAGCGGTGCCAATCAATATATAATTCGGTGACCATTTGCCAATTCGGTAAATAACTGTACAACATAATTCAGTATATGGACACTAAATAACAAGATAAGTTTTATTAGATCAGCTACAAGTAGTTATTAGCTACGGCTAGAAAATAGCTCAAATTAGTTGGGGTTTGTGTTGGGCCCTGGACTCCCTGCATTGGTGGCTGAGCACACTCACACCACCGCACGCCACGCACGCCACTAAACACAGCACAAGCACTAGCACTGCACTTCTGAATTCTGGCAAACTGAACTGCCTTTCTTCATTCCATTGCCCTAGTGTATATATACATAATTTATTACCTCTACAAGATACACTAGTACACCTACTACATGTACTCTAATACATGGCTGAGATCAGCCTTACCAACTACTAGGTAAATGCCCGTGCGTTACAGCGAAAAATGATATCACAATAATGCGAGTATAAACTCGTGTTATACTACTCCCAAAAAATGATACTTCGAGAGTGATATTTGCAAATATCACTATTGCATGAGTCTCCATGAAGGATGAGCAATTAGAGTATAATTCAGGTTCCATGTGAAACCGAAACAATCTATATATTTTCAGTGGGTGAACAATCCGACATGTGTCCGTATAGAAGCGGAGATATATTGGACACTATATGCAATGATAATGATCACCTAAGGCAAAAATCACACAGGTAATTGTAGTGGTGATTTATTTTTCTAGCATCCATTCATATGTTACAACTCAATTTGGTACATGGTACACTTGAAGCAGAATCAGTTTCAACACAGGCAAGTTTGTTATGCTATTTATATGAACCCGTAAAAATCATCCATTTGCCAAAAGCAACAAATTATGACCTGGAGGCGTGCAAAAGTATTAATTAATGTCTCCCTTAGTGTCATTATGTCATTCAGGTTGTCATCTTCTGTCACATAATTAAAACTCCACAGATTGCACATTGAAAATGGTTCTCAGTATGCGAAATTTGAGAATTAAAGTGGTGTAATACATATCCAGGTGTTTCAATGATATCTCGATCAGATACATGCCATGTACAAAATCAAGACCATGCTTCTTTTCTATGATTTTATTTTAAACATTTCTTTTTTACATGCCATGTGTTTTACATACACGTTGGAAGGGGTAATATCTTTGTAGCCTTACAACAACGGATGTTATTGATATGTATTGTGTTAGTTATGTAAGCAATTTTTATATAAAAGTTTACATTTCCATGTTATCTGAAAGTGAATGATAAAAAAAATACTTCAGTATGTGAAATGGATATATTGGAGAAACCACATTTGTATCTCTATGTTGCGTATAGCGTTGTGGTTTTAAAAAATATTTTGTTGTTTTTTGTTTGTGTGCATCTAGTTTTCAAATTGTTGCCTTATTTAAGTAATGGAATAATATATATTGTTATTGGACTTAAAGGAACTTTCATGTACGTAATATCGTATATCATATATATTCAAGTATTCTATGTATTTATATATACACCAAACTAAAGAATGGAAATATATCTAGAATTTAATTGGGTGCGAAAAGATTGTATAAAATCATTTAAGTTTATCAATACGCCTTGAGGCAATAAACGTACAATTTATTTCTACCATTTTAGTTACTGAAAATGCGTGGCAAATATATAGATATGGTCTATAGTGACTCTAGGATTTATTTAGAAATTTTCTAGAATTTTTAATAAATTAAAAAGCTTAATTTAATCTGCTTCAGTAGACATACTTCGTCAGCCCAGTGTGGCGGCTGCTCCTGTCGGTGTTTAGGAGAAAGGGGCATGATTTTTAGAAGATTTTTTGGAGAATCAAGTAATTTGGATTTAGGATGAAAAGAGATAGATTTTCAAGATTAAATGGGGAAAAGAAAATTTGGATGTATGCTTTAGAAATTATTTAAAGGAATTAGGATAAATGAAATGGAATGAGAAAGGATTGGGTAGGATCTACTGATTGTACCTAGTTTATATAGAAATTTTCCGAAGGAAAAAATATTTTTCCTCCTCCGTGTACACTTTCTCTGATGCAGCGTAGCATTTTCTTCTTTGCTTGACACGTGGGTCTATCTTTGTGGTGGGAGCGTGCGTCAGCTGGGTGCTCAACCTTGTCATCTTGTGTTGTGGACCTATCATCGATTGATTAATGGCTGTGGATGGGGTTCACGGTAAGAAGGAAGAGGAGTGCGGGCTGCTGTGGGACAAAGGCGAGGTGGCGCTCCCATTGGCTAGAGGCGGTATGGAGTGGGAATGTGGAATATCCTCCACTACCGGCGTGTTCTTGCCTGCAGCAGTGTGGCTGCCATGTGGGTCCCACGCGGCATGGTGAGCTCCCATTGGTTGGAGTGGCGTGGTCAGGGTCTAATGCCTTGGGCCTTAACAAATCCGTCCCTACCTGTCCCCGGCATCCCGGCATCAGAGAAGAGAGAGAAAAGAGGAAACGAGGAGAGAGAGAGAGAAGAAGGAAGAGCGATCGCCTTGTGGCGTCGGCGGCCGGGCTCGATAGTGGGGTGGGAGAGCTCCTCTGTTCGGCGTTGTCGAGAGAGAGAAAGAGGGAGGAGTCTGAGCTTGAGGGATGTGAGTGCTCTCCAGGTGGAGCAGCGGTGGCAACGACCCACAGTTCAGTAGCGGCGGCCTAGAACTCTTGATGGCGTCGTTTGTCGCAGGGAAGGCCAGACCGGGGGTTGCGCGGCAGGGCAGGGGGCTCCACGGCATGCGAGCTCCAGCTCGGCTTGCCATCACCACCGGAGCAGGTAGTTGGGGAGCAGACAAGGCCCGTTCTCCACCTCTGAGCTTCGTGTGGGTCGAGCTTGTCCAGCCATGGTGGCCTCGCCGGCCTTTTATCTCCGGCGATGGCGGTGCTTTCGAGCCATACGACGAGTCGCTTCGTGTCGACGGCCCAGATCCGGTTCGGATTCCGGCGAACCGGTGGCGCGGGGAGGGCTCCTTCCTATCTCCCTCCTCTCTCCCAGGGAACGCCGCGGGCTGTGGGGGCCCGCGATCCGACCTGACTGGGGTAGCCACCTGGATGCAAGGGGCTCAGCGGTGCGGGTGCAGCCTCGGCCTCAGCGGCGGCAGCAGCAGCGGCCTCGCTCTTGGGAAGGGCGGAGGCGTGTGGGAGAGACAGGCGGCAAGTAAGGAAGCGAAACATGCGGCGCCTTGCGCTGCGGCAGGTGTGTGGGAGGCTGGCAGAGAGAGAGGGGTCGGGTCGAGGCATGGCCCACTGTCCAGCCCGGCCTGGAGATTCGGTGAGTGAAGCCTGGCAGCCATACAGTCGCGATGAGACGGGTCCTCTCCATATGTTTTAGGAGTAGAGATGTATGGTTGATGTAGGCCACTACTACTAGTGGCCTATTGCCACATCTAATTGTACAGCTAGTACATGGAGGTGATGGCCCATTGCTATGCCTCAACAGTGGCAGCAAGGGGCTGACCGACTGGCTCCAACTCTGCTGCAGCAAAAAGCAAGGAGGAGAGCAGCAGATCATCTTACAGGTTGGCCAGCTAGTTGGCTAACAACTAGTTGGAAACTTAGCTAAAAAAAACTAGCCTATCTATTAGAAGCAAGGGGCTGACCTAATGGACCAACTCTGCTGCAGCAAAAGCAAAAGAGGTGGGGAGCACACCCGCACAAAGAGCCAGGACCTTGATTGGCAATCTCTAGGAATACACCTAACGAATCTCTGGGATCTAGAAGTGCCTTTCACACAAGAAGACATCAAAGACACGATAAACTTCGATGCCGTCCGACAAAGCCCCTCGGCCCCGATGGCTTCACCGGCGCTTTCTTTAAAAGCTTGCCGGGAGATCATCAAGGGCGATGTCACGGCAGCCATAAATAATTTGTTCCAGTTGAACTCCCAAGGCTTTGAGCTCATGAAACTTCGGCAAATATTGTTTTATTGCCCAAAAAAAGAAGATGCACTGATTACAGATTATAGACTATTAGTCTTATTCCGCAGTTTCGCAAAAGATCTTCTCTAAGCTCCTGCCAACAGACTTGCCCCTCTACTCAACTCGTTGGTCTCCCGTTGTCAGAGCGCATTCATAAAAAAAGAGGAGCATCCATGATAACTTCTTATATGTCCAGAACACAGTACAAAAAAATGCACAAACAAAAATCCCGAACCTCTTCTTTAGCTGGACATCCCACAAGGCTTTTGATACAATCAACTGGAGTTATTTGCTGGAAGTACTACAGGCCCTGGGTTTTGGACAGCGTTGGCGTGAATGGGTTTCCATCCTCTTCCGCACGGCCACCTCGAAAGTACGCTAAACGGACAGCAAAGAGGGCCTATTTTTCAACCACGGTAGAGGGGGTCGTCAGGCGACCGCTTTCGCCCATGCTCTTCATCCTTGCTATGGATCCCTGTAACACCTGCTGGAGTTGGCCACACAGCAAGGAATCCTATCTCCTTTTACCTCCTGTTGCGGCAAGGTGGAGGATCTCCATGTATGCGAGATGACGCTGCAATTTTCATCAACCCCATAAAGGATGATTTGGAAGCCGTAAACGATCCTCCAAGCTTTTGGGAATTTCTCGGCCTGCACATAAATTTGCAGAAGAGCTCGGTCCACCCAATTAGGTGCGACGAAGTGGTTTGGAACACATCCTGTCTACGCTGCAACTGGGAGGTACCTTCCTGCCGATTATCTAGGACTGCAGGCACATCCGTAAACTTAAAAGTTCATGTACAACCGCTATTGAGCGCATTGGTCAAAGATTGCCAGATGGAAAGGGAGATGGCTGAACAGGCAGGTCGCCTCACTCTAGTCTCCTCGGTGTCTCATCCATGCCGACCTACCACCTCACGGTGTTCCCCTTGCAGCCCGGGCGGGAAGAAAATCGACAAAAATCAGGAGATCATTTCTATGGAAAGGTGAAGAGAATGCAAATGGCGGCCATTGTCTAGTAAAAGCGCCCACAAGTGGCTACCCCAAAGACCTTGGCGGCTTGGGAATACGATTTAGAAAAAATTGGTAGAGCCTTTCGCCTCCGATGATTGTGGCAAGATTGGGTGGAGAATCCAAACCTCAGGTAGGTACGGATCTACTCTGCAACGACCGACGGTTACTCTTCAACATATCAACCAAGGTCCACGGTCGGTGATGGCACAAAGGCTCATTTACGGCTGCTTGAGTTGGTTGGAGAAGCGAAGCCCCCAAATATCTAGCACCACACTTGTTCGAGTTGGTTAGAAGGAAAAAAAATTCCGGTACAACAGAACTTCAAAACGACGATTGGATTCGAGCGCTAAGAGGCGTAATGCACCATGGCCCAAATTGAGGAGTTTGTCTCCCCCTATAGATAAAGGCTCCAAACATCCAACCGACACCGGGCGTTAAGTGACTCCATAGTTCCGAGATGGACTCAGGATGGCTCTTACTCAGCCCGGCGAAGATATAGGATCCAGTTTGAGGTTCTATGACGATTTCCATAGTGAAATCATATGGAAAGCGCGTCACAGAGAACAAAGGTAAAAGTGTTTGCTTGGATCCTGTGCGAGAAAATCCTGTAACGAAATAGACAATCTACGGTAAGCGAGGTTGGCCTCTATCAGATCAATGCGCCCTATGTAATGGACCTTGGAAACGTGTCTTCATCTATCACTCTTATGCCCTTCACCTTGGCAAAGGTGGAGCCACACATTCTATCATGGGGAGCACTTTGATGCAAGTTACCCACTCCTTACCTCACCACCACGCCACCTTAAGTCATGGTGGAAGCTGAGCAGATCCAAGATAGCCAAAAACAAGAACAAATCTATTAATTTCCAACGGAATGGTGGATCTACACGTCATGGAACATATGGAAGGAAAGAAAACAAGAATTTTTTAGCAACCACCATGACTTCGCAATGCAAGTGGCCTTGGCGAGTAAAAGAGGATATCGAGCAAAGAAAAGGGGCTATAGCTTGGGAGAGCCATATCACATAAACCCCTTCAGAATCTTGTTTGGGGGTGATGCCCTGTTTGCTCAGACATAAACCTCTTTTTTCTATCTTAATTGAAAGGCGCAGCCCCCGCCATTACGCTCAAAAAAAAAAAAATCTTAGGTTGGCCAGCTAAGTTGGCTAACAAATAGAGTTGAAACTTAGCTAAAAAACTACCTATCTATTAGCCCCGTTTGGATGGGTTAGGGGCTAAAATTAGCTCACTAACAATTAGCAAATGTATCCAAACAGGCTCTTAATTTTGAAGATGAAGTTGAAAACTTCTATAAACAACATCCTGAGAGATGTCCTTTATAGTACGACCAAGAGGAGGAGACTATTTAACATCTGCTACTAATTGTGTGTGTTCTCACGACAAGTATGGTTCAACATTCTTTAAACATGGAGGTGGATGGACCAGTACCACAATAGAACGAAAATAACTTTTGCTGATTGTTAAGCAAGTGCATTCATATAATAGTCAAGAAGGTGTACAGAGAAGGGGTTAATTCGCTAATTATTCTGACATCTTGGCTGATATGAAAGCATCGTAATTTTTGTGTCTTTGATGGGGTTACTCCAGCCGTTAATGAGGCCTTGAGACAGTTTAGAGATGAGTACAAATTGTAATTGTCATTGGAGCTAAGAAGCTTCTAGCACTTCTTCGGTTAGATGGGGTAGGAACCTTTGTTGTGCCTGGTTATCGGTTAGCCTTATGTTTAAGTAGGTGATAATGTTGCAAGTGTCCCAACCTTCTCGTGTATGGTACTAGCATGAGTTGGCAATGTGCTCCCCAGCCTTTATTTCCCCTATAATACAATGATACACAACTCGTGTGTTTTCAAAAAAAAGAAAAAAGAAAAGAAAACTCTATAAATTACAATAAAACTAGTTCAAAAGAAATACTGATAGTTCGAATATAGGCGTAAAATAGACTTACAATACTAATTATTTGACTTTTTGGTCGATGATTAAATACATAATTTTTTTTATAATATACTTATAAATATACACACGCACTGGGGACAAGGGTCGCAGCACCCCTAGATCACACCTGGGATCCCAGTGAAATTTTCATACAATGCATCCCTTGCAATATATTGTACAAGAAACAATGCTAGTAATACAATAAAAAAAGGTCTAGAAAAAGATATACATGCTTTATATACCAATGGCTTTGTATTTTCAGATTTTTGCATGAGAATTACTCCATCCAACACTCCGGTTTTCTGACATTTGGAATTGGCGAGGTCAAGGGCAGCAGCATCTCTACTTCTTCCTTGCACTCGCTGAAGCTAGCAAGCCTCTATTGGCAACCTTCCCAGCTGCAAGAAGTGGGGAAAATATATCATGCCTTTGAAAATTAACAACATAATTCAAACAGTCACACACAGACCAGGGGCATACATAAAGACAAAAAGAACCAGGATCTGGATTATATTGAAACTACAACTTTCAAGCAGGACTCAATCCAACAAACATATAGGCTGGTTATTGTTTGGATTCAGTCCCCATGTGTGCTCGACAAAACTTTTCTTGTTTGGATCAGCTCCTATCTTTGGCATGCAGCTCTATCATTCAGCGTATTTTTCTCACCAAATACGGACGAGATCACGGACCAGCACAATCTTTTTGCCAATCTTTTTGGTGGTGGTGTGTAGAACCATTAAATGAGGCTGTACTCTTTAACAAAAGTGAAACAAGCATATGCTCAAATTTGTTGTATAGAAATTTGAGCCATGCAAACATACATACTCAATGGTCAAAGATAATGTTTTCTTCCATCTCAGCATGTATCCAACATGGGCAAATAAGCACTAAGACATCTCAAACAATATATAGAAGAACTAGCTACATCAACTGAACCATGATAGCACTAGGTAGAAGCAAGTTTTATTTGAGTCTGTCCATGATTGTTGCATGCAAGGCAATAAGGGTCTGTTGGTTTTTGCACACTAGCCAGAACAAGGTGTCAGGATTTCTGGCGTGTGGGGGCTGAATGCGCTGCCTGGCCCAGAGTCTGAGGTAAACAACCCCTAAAGCATGGCTTGACTTGGCATGGTCCCCAAACTTGAACTTTGGATATTAGCTTATTTTATGATATATTGTTAAGAATCACAAAACCATAAACAGGTGAGAACAATTTCCATACAAATGGTACCATTTTTATGTGGCTAGTGGCGCACAATAAATGCTGGATAGCGGATAGATTGGCAAGGAGGGCCTCCCTCATCCAGATCAGTGCCTTCTATGTGATCATCAGCAAGAGGAAAAATATTCATCATCATTCTTGTGGGCTGTGTATTTTCGAGAAAATTTTGGTTCTCCCTCCTCTCTCATTTTGGTTTTGGCATCACATGCTCCTCAACCTTCTGACCAATCCTTTGATGAATGGTGGAGGAAAGTTGAAAAGGCTGCTATTGGAGATTTGAGGAAGGGGCTGAATTCTCGTGTCATTTTGGGGGCCTGGGTATTTGGAGACATAGAAATGATTGTTTTTTCAATAGTGCAACCCTAAATGTTACTCCCTCCATTCCAAATTATAAGTCATTTCAAGAATCTTGGAGAGTCGAAATTTTTCAAGTTTGACCAAAATTATAGAGAAACACAAAGATTTATGATATCAATTAGATATACTATGAAAATATAACTAATGAAGAATCTAATGATATTTAGTTGGTACCATAAATGTTATTATCTTATTATATAAATTTGGTCAAAGTTGAAAACTTTGACTCTCCAAGATTCTTGGAATGACTTATAATTTGGGATGGAGTAATTAAGGTTTGGCTTTGGCAAGGGAAGAGGCACACTGGTGGAGGCAGGAGCTAAGGGGATCTCCCTGCTCACTGCAGGAGGAGCAGCTAAAAGAGTTGTAGATGTCGGATCGTCCTTATTATTTTAACCGGTGATTTTTCTTGTACTAGTTGGTGTGTGTGGTTTGGGTCTATGTATGACTCTCTTCTATTTCTATTAATATAATGATACGCAGCTCTCCTGCATGTTCCAGAAAAAAAAAACAAATGGTGCCACTATTTATTAGTAAAAATACATATTATTGATAAATATAAGGTTTAAATTTTGACATGAATGTCGCCTTGCAAAAAATAACAGAGTACAAAATGAGATATTTCAGTGTTAGATGTGTAAGTGCACAACTGCACATGACTAGAATGGCTACCTTAAATGGTACATCATGATATCTCATTATCAAACTATAATTTAAATATGGACATAGTAGTATCATGTTTCACAAAAACGAATAGCATTGATATAGTCAGGAACTTTTGGATGCCTTGACCATGGTCAACAGTGCCATTCATATTCTGCTACTCCAAATTATAATTTTGGTCAAACTTTAAAAAGTTTGACTCTCCAAGGTTCTTGGAATGCCTTATAATTTGGAATGGAGGAGTACTTATCAGAGGCTAACATATATAAAATCTTATTCTTGCACGGCAATAACAAAGCAGTCTTTCCAGAAAACTAAAGATCTGAACCAACAGCATGCATACAGCGATATAAGCTAATCCAGCCAACTAAAAAAATAGCTCCCCAACAAAATCAGAGAACTTAAAGATACTGAGTATAATTAGAGCAAGACAGGATAGCAGATTCAGGAGAACCTCAAGAAATACACAAAACACATACATCATCAGGAATATTAGGGTTTGCTCCAGCCTTCAACAGTAACTGAATGAAATTGGTATACCCTCCATAACTTGTAGCAAACACTAGAGGAGGCGCAGCGGAACCTTCGCCATTAACATCCGCACCAGCCTGCAAAAAGGATTGTGCAACATAAACTTTTAAAATGTTGGCATGGTTAATTTCAGTAAACAAAATGACAACAGATGGCATTAGTTGAATAAAAGGAGTCAAGAAAATACTGGCCTTAATAAGTAGCTTCATGCACTTCAATGAGCGGTAAATAAGAGAACTCAGTAGTGCTGTACCGATGCCATCACTAACAATGGTGTTGGGCTGAAAGCAGAATATGAGCAGTTCTCCTTAATAATTTACCATGCAAATCCAAATTCATAGTCATGTCAATGCCATGTAAGAGGAAGTAGTGAGATAATACAGCTCTTATGTTCTACTACTTCCTCCATTCCAAATAAGTTGTTCTGGCTTCTCTAGATACATAACTTTTACTACACATGATGTCTAAATACATAATAAAAACTATATATCTAGAAAAAAGCAAGAACAACTTACAATTTAGAATGGAGGGAGTACCTCCTAATTAATAAGAAGTGAAAAAAAAAAAGAAACAGTGAGGCTGTATACATTTGCGTGGTGGTCCAACAAAATCTTCAAGGTCTTATCCTGTTCATTGGTAGCAGCATGGTAAAGTGGTGTCCCACGACCATAGTCTATGTCAACTGGTATTCCTTTTGAAAGAAGGAACTCTGTTACCTTACAGCTTCCTGTGAAAAGTGAGATGACTGCATAAGTAATGAGCAATAGAAGTAACCAGAATATATAAAAATTACCAAACATCCAATAATGACCAAATTGCAGCACTACAAGTATCATAGTATAAAAGAGCAGAGTTAATCAACTCTGGCCAGTAGCATATCAAAAACAAACTAGTCAACTGGATTGGTCACACGAACATGGAAATGGCACCAGCAGAATTCTGGTTGAAAGCACTTCCAAAAATCCTTTGATGACACAAACCTGCAGACACAGCATGGTGCAGAACTGTGCGTCCTTTTGCATCTGCTTTCATTAGATCAGCACCATGATCAAGCAGATACTTCACAGTGGATATATCACCTGACTGTGCAGAGGCCATAAACGGTGTTGCACCTGCGAAGAAAAGCATAAAAAGTACAATCTACATATCTCATACTGCCAGGTGCCAGAGGTTTACACATATGAGAGCATACAATTTCCAGAAGGACAAAAGAACTAGAAAGAACCTTCACATGAATCGCCACTTGCAGCCATATTTGGATCACACCCCTAGTTCCTCAACCAAGTACTTGCAGACCTCCAGATGGCCCTGGCAAAGCCTGCACAGTGCAGCACCCCAAAGCCATTTTTGTGAAAAAGATAACACTGCTGCTGCTCGATCACCATTTCCTATGCCAAGGTTCCTTATGATACCTTTCACACAATGACACAAAGCAAACACAAACAAGCTATATCATTGAGGAAGTGGATACCCAAAACATGAATGCACAATTAAAAAAAACATCAGTGTAAAGGTTGTGGATAACCAACACGAGTGTGTAATCACCCAAAAAAATTCACCAGTTTAAAGGGGAAAATAGAAGTAACGTGTGTACTTGTATATGTAGAACAGGATAGCATCGCTCCAACAGTTATACAATCAAGGTGTTGTCAAAACAAAGGAACTAAAGTCTAAGTGTGACCTTGCAATAAATCAATCAATGAGATAACTGAATAGCTCGGAGGACACCTACACCACTGATCCAACCTGCTTATCAATGCAGGCCCTAAGAACGATATAATGAATACAGACATGCATAACATCACCAATAAAAACACAACAGTTTAACTTCCAAATGAACAAAGAGGTAGATGAGTATTACAGAACTCCACTTTCGACAACATAAGTAAAGTTATAGTTATCTATTCTAGAAGTAAAGTGATATGATCGGGAGAATAACAAGAACCAAGTTACCATGAACAGGTGAAATAATCAAAGTCAGTGCAACACAACCCAAACATGGCGTGTCTTAAGCACCACTAGCGGCTGGCTAAAACCAAGTTAGGTTAGAGCAATTAGGGACAGGGGCATGCAACGGCAAGGCCTGTACAGAAATCAATCGATGTGGTGAAGAGGAGAGAATATTGCTACCTTTCATGCGGCCGAGGTTGCCGTCCAGCGCAGCCTTGAGAAGAGCGTCGGCACCTACACACAGGAACGGAACGAGAGGAATGGCAGTCAGAATTCAGAAATGTGCAGGCGCTGCAAATCAATAGCAGGATTGCAAAGAGAGATATGGAAAGGGAGATATAGCATGGATCACGTACTGTTGCCGTCGATGGTGGAGGGAGGTACACGAATGGCGCCGCCATGGCCCCTCGCCCGCCGATCTTCCGTACTGCCCCGCCCCTCTCTGAGCAACCTGACCACCTCGATCGTGTCGTGAGAGGAAGAGGAAGAGGAAGAAAAGCTTCGCGGGGTGGGGTTTTCGCTTGCCATGGCCTCGCTTTCTTTGGTACGGTGGAGGTGGACCGGGTGCTTGTGCCCGCGGCCGCTGCAGCTTTTTCCTTTGCGCCCTCTGGCAAATCTCGGCTCACCAAAGACCCGGTGCGGCAGAGGCCTTTCGTCTCTCTCGACGGCGAGCGCGTGCAAGTCCATGACACGGGTGGCCCGCGACCTTCTGCAGTGAGATGCCCGGAGGCGAGCGGAGCGCGAGAGGTGGGTGGCGGGCCGGCGAAGTGCTGCAGGCTGCTGCAGCAGAGTTTTTTTTTTTTTTTTTTTGATAAATGCTGCAGCAGAGGTTGCTTGCGCGGTGCGGAAGCCGGGAGGCACAGGCTAGCAGACCGAGAGCACCGGCCAGTAGATAGACGCCACGTAGTGAACAAGGACAACCGACCCAACACAACACAAAAAGCTGCTGCGCTGCTCCCCTCTCCCTCCCTCGAAAAAATAGGGAAAAAAATAATTTACTACCCCCTCTTATTGGTTGTTTAGGATACACCCAACTTTTCCCTCCAAATTTTTCTCTTTCTCTCCATCACATCAATTGTTTCCCGTATGATTTAGCAAATATACTCCTAATTACATAGTTTTTTTGAAATCACGAGACGAATCTTTGAGCGTTTGGGCCAATGATTGGACAATATTTTACCATAAACAAACGGAAGTGCTACAGATTTTTACAATCTCTCTCCTCTCATAAATTTGTTGCATTTATTAAATATAAATAAAAAAAAAAATAAATAATTACACAGTTTTGTTTGTAAATCACGAGATTTAAATCTTTTGAACCTAGTTGAACCACGATTGGACAATATTTACCAAATAAAAACATGCTACGGGAAACGCCAAAAAACTCACGTGGAGGCCTCGAATTAATAGACCGTCTTCGCCGCTCAAAGCTTGACGCTGTACAGCCGTTGCATGAACTTTGGACTCGATTGCCCCCTGGTCGACCACGCCCTCTCGTTCCTCCCCGCGCACGCGATGCCCTCCCTCGTTCCTCCCCGCATTGAACGCACCAGCGCAGAGTGCCATCGTTCCTCCCCTGCATTGAACGCACCAGCCATGCAAAAAACGCCAAAACCACACAAAAAATACGCCCATGGGAATCGAACAGGCAACCTCCATCATCGGGACGAGGAGATGTTGCCAACCAAGCTACACTTAATTGCTTGCAAAGACATCACCCGAAGTACTATTTAATAAGGGCAAACAAGGAAAACTATCCCCTATTTAATGACTCCTTGGTAAGCACAATCATGTCCTAAACGTTAATTAATCGAGTATGGAGGGAGTATGATTTTAGCTAGTAATTGGTTGGTTACTAAAATTTACTAACTACTCACATTTGGCTTGTCAAATCTTTGACAACTTTTACCCAAGATTTGGCTTGCCAAATTTTTTAGCGAGAACAAATTTTAGTTGTCAACCAATTAGGCTCAATATTTCGAAAAAAATTGGACAGGTTATTTGGAGTTGAAAAATCTCTCTAGACTAGTTGTTTGGATCTTAGATAAGTTGAGATTTTTTTGGGAATTATAAAGACATTTTTTGTCTACAATGATTTCAAGTTTTTTTTATTGTTGCACGGTTTGAAATCTCAATTTGAAACAGGTTCCTTTGCCGAAGTGCCAGAATTATTGAGTGTTGCACTCGGCAAAATGGTGATTTATCGAAAGTGCCCCGGTGAATTAGCTTTCGGTAAAAACGTAGGCACTCGGCAAAGAACCTAGAGCCTTCAGAGAACCAAACGTGAGCTCTAGGCCCAAACGTGAAGAAGCAAACGAGTAGATAGACCAATCTACTTTCAACTAATGTAGATCTCCTTTCTATCAATACAAAAATACAGTGTTTTATTTTGCATAACTCCAACTTCTCCAACTTTTCAAGTTTACCGAAAAATACACCAATGTCCAATGTATATACCATCGAATTAGTTTCATTAAAATCAAAATTATATATATTTTTTGATGGCACATTTATTTTTTATTGTATATGTCGGTACATTTTTATAATTTTGGTAAAGATTACTACGATTTGACATAGGATAAAACTAAGAGAACGAAAGTTTGGAATGAATGAAGTAATAGGGGTTAGAGCATCTCAACAACTTGGTATTTCAACTTGCTATCCTTATTTTCTTGGCAAAATCACAAAAACCCTCTCAACAACTCCTCAAATCAACTCCTCATTTATCCCAAATTGCTATTCTTTCCTCCCCGTACGCGGATATATCCGCTGCCGCTGGACGCGACTTTGCCATCGAGCTTTTAGAAGAGGGGAAAGGTGAAAAAAACATTTTGTTTACGCTTCGGGGTTCTCGATGTAAGTTTTTAAGAGGTGGAAGGATATAAACATAATTTTGTTTTACGTCTCGGGGTTTCGATGTAAAGTTTGATTTATGTTTGGTAAGTGAATTATACCAAACTATTGGAGGACTCTTTTTTCACTTGCTATATATTTTAGAGAGTTGTCAAATCACAAGATTTGCTAAATAAATTTTGGTAAACTCTTGAAGATGCTCTAATAAGTTTGAAATGCACGAGTAATGCTTGTGTGACTTTATTTGAAGTAATGTAAGGAGTAATGGTTGTGTGACTTCTTATTGATCTTTCTTATATTATGGGGATCTCCCCACAATCTTTTTTATATAAAAAACTTTAGACGTGCTTAAATCCAAATTACTTTCTTGTTGCTTTGCCGAACTAGCAAAACGAAGAGGGTTTTTGGTTGGTTTTTCTATTTCCTTTGATTCCTATACCATCAAAGATTTTCTTTCGCCGATTTAGATAAATTAGAATCGGCGCTTTTGTCATTGGCAAGTGAATTGCATAGGCAGGCTCTTACTCTCTCTCTTTCTCCTTGTATATTGGTGAAACACTTGGTCTAAATCTACAGGAATAGAGAAAAAAATAGAACTCATAACTTTTGTTTTAGTTGCATCAATAAATATATGTGTTGCCGAATGACGACGGTGACAAATTGCAAGATTACTAGGCCAAAGAAAGCCTGTTGAGGATACGCCCCCATGACCACCCTCCCCAGGTGTAAGCGAGCAAGAGGCTGGGCTGGGCCGCTCTAGCCGTCAGTACTAAGCGATTGGCCGGCTGCCCTGCCATTGCCGCCAGCCATCTTTATTATTATAATTAATTAGGTAATCAATATCGAAAACTAGAAAGTTCATGTTCGATAAGAATTTTTCCCCATTGGGAAGTCCGGCTGGGACTTATAAATATTAAGTCAAATGCTTGTAAATCAGCTTGATCAAGAAAGTAATTGAGGTAATTCCCATTTCTAATTCCCACGCCACT
>JADLZL010005951.1:0-13251 GCA_015844335.1 Chrysopogon serrulatus | reverse complement strand
CCCAAAAATCGAACCCCAAAAGCAAAAACCACAAGCGAGCGGTAAGATCACGACCCAACAGGAACAGGATACCTGAGATGTCCAAGAGGTAAAGAAAGGATCAACCGAGAAAGATCGGCGATTAAGCACTCGACGAACTTCTCGGTGCGGACGCACTCAAATCCCATCGGTATGAAGGAGTGGTCAATCCAAAATACTCGAGTCAACTGCGGTGGACAAGAGTACTTGGATACCGGCAATGCGGATGCTAGGAAACCCAACGCAACAAGCGGAAGTCGACCGGAGCTCGAACGTCAAGAAGCGAACAAATCGGCTTTCAGGTCTTCATACCGGGACCTCATACCGGACGCGCGTCCGGTATGAACTGGACCTCAGTTTCAGCACAGACCAATCTTGGGGAGAAAAATAGAAAATCCAACCCAACGGTGTCCAAAATTATGAAATTTTAACCAGAGGTAGTAGACACCCTAAGGAAAGCTTTCCGCAAAATATGAGATCAAAAGTCCAAGGTTGGAATACCGACACGTCCGAATTTTTACACCGACACGTCTGGTATTTCTGCACAGAGCGACTTTGGGAGAAAATCAAAACCCAACCAAACGATGTCCAAAAAATTCTGAAATTTTAACCCTAGAAACTAGACACATAGAAGAAGGTTTCCACAAAATTTCAGCTCAAAATTCTAAAGTAAAGTATACTGACGTGTCTGGTATTTGCGGGATCAGGAACCCTGAAATTTTGATTTCAAAGCCAAAACTCAATCAAATCAACCCGATCGACCTGAGATTTTGCAGAGGGGTTCACAAGATAGTTCCTAAGACTACTCCATGAAGATCACACAACCCCAAACTTCATCGCAACTTCAAAATCGATGAAATCCCAATTCAAAAGCAAGTTTACCCGAAAAACTTGATTTAACCCGATTCAGGATTCGTGGACGATGAAATCCTTCTCGTGGAAAGGATCAACCCACGACCATGATCAAGTAGAAACAAGTGGTTTACAAAGAGATGCACCACAGCCTGAGAAATCAACTCGGGAACAAGTGGGGAGAAAGGGAAAAACTAAGAACGCAAGAACAACAATCAAAACGCGAATCACCACATCAATCCGACCCCAACAGAAGACAAGGAGGATTCGGGACCCCTTTCCCATGAGTAAACTGGTTTATTTACACTAATTGGTAAAAGACAGTGGACCTCTCTCACTTAGCACCAAGAGGTTGGAAACCCTGTAAAGGAAGAGGAAAAATACCAATGGGGGAGAGTGAGGAGATGGGGCCCTCCACCTTACTTATCGACCGGGCTTATTTCATTTTCCGCTTTACCCCCGATACAACTCCGAAGAAACCGCCTAGCCCTGTGACATCAAGTGTCCAACTCGAACCGACTCGATGCAATCTTTGATCCGACGGGCCACCGCGCTTTCACCTAGAGCTTTCGCCGACGCGAACTCCCCGATGCCGCCACGTGCCATCCCGTCCGCCTGACCTCCGCCAGGGTTTTGAGGCTCAACCTGTAAACCCGCCGGTGGTTTTGAGGCCCAAACCACCGAAACCCTCCACCGTTGGTTTTGAGGCCCAAACCAACAAAATCCGCCCATGTCCTTGCACTTGTCGGGCCAGCGCCAAAGAACGCGATCCCGCCTACGATTCCGGTCCCTCAGCCCAAGTCTCGACAAGGCCCCGCCTTTTCACCGCCTCCCGGCCCATTTCGCCGGGCGCTGCCCGCCATCACTTTGACCTTCACCTCGCCAGGCCCACCGCTCCATGCCTCCGACACCCCCGCACAACACAAGCCAAGGCACATGTGGAACTCGCGGGCTTTCACTCACCGTCGCAGCACCCCATCCGAGATGCTAGTAGTTGAAACAATCACTCATCATCACAACTCGAACCACAAGTATAAACCTTTAGGTTCGCAATCTCCCTTGATGAGTGCATTGTTCAACACCAACACACCACGGCCGAGAAAAAGAAATAGAAGAAGAAGAAAAGAAGAAAACTCACCAAACCACCAAAAGCCAAAGAGAAGCCAAATAAGGTCATTTGAAGCTCGCACAACTTGGTCCCCAAAGACATGGGCAACGGCTCGACGCTAAACTAAGCTCAAATACCGCTAGCCCTCAAGAAGAGGCAACCCGAACGCCGCTCAACACCGCTAGCCAAGCAAGAAGCACTCAAACGCTGGGATCCCTCCGTGAAAGAGGCAAAGGCTCAACACATCTAGCAATAAGCAATGCAAACAACTCCCCGAAAGCAAATGCATATATGAGTGCACACAATCTTCTCCTTTCTCCCTTTGAGAACTAGTCTCACCCTCTCGAGAAGACAAATAATGAAGACATGTCAAGGACTCCCCTTGACATAAGCATGTGATGTGTCGCATATGTGTGTGTGTGTCAAATTTCTCCCCTTTGTTGAATAATGCACACAAAGAAGCCTTAAAATGCAATGACATGCACAAATGTAAGCTTCGTGCATATAGCACCGTATGAAAAAGATGCTCTTAGCCGCAGAAGACAAATGAGTATAGTAACACATACAGTAGCAAAATGCCTCAAACCGATCAACTAATATGAAATATAAAGTGTAAGCGCTTTTGAGCAAGCTTAAGCATGTCAAAGAGTAATTACTCACCAAAGATAGCACATAGCAAGCATAAGTCGGAAATCAACCTTAGCGTCAAGATATACAAGGTGTAAATTCACTCCTAATCACGGCCACAACACTTCTGTCAAAAGACCTAACCTAAGACTTGTGTTTTTCATTAAATTCCATCGTGAGTTTGGTGTACTTTTAGCACAAGAATTAGTCAAAACATATGTGTGTGCTGGTGAGGTTATTCCAGATTGTCAAGCCTAACTTTTCAACCAAGCTGGAGCCTAAGGTCAAAATATTATCAAATCAGAGCTCAAAGCAATGGTTTGGCCATCCACTGCTAGCTCAAGTTCATCCAAATGTGTGAATTGGCTAGCCCTCGATACCTTGATGTGGGACAATACAGCACTATCTCGATCTTTTCTCTCATCCTCACCTCTAGCTTAGTTATCAAATTTTAGCACAAGTAAAGTGTCTAAGCAAGTGAATGACTCAAGCATGAGACATAGCAACCTAGCATATACAAGACAAAGATAAAGGATCTCAACATCCTACACATGCTAGGTACCATCTCAAGCGGTGAACATTTTCAGATTTCAAGAAGCTTAATCAAGTTCACATTAGAAAATCATGCTCAACTCATAACATATACCGATGATCAATAAGAGCCTAAGCCGACAAGCACCAGCAAAGTACCACAAGGCATACTGTTAACAAGAAGCTTCATTCCAAATGCACATGAAGCTCAAAAAATGCAAGTATATCACAAAATGCAATGTAAATGCACTATCATAAAAGACAAATCAAAAACCTAGACTAAAAGAAACTAAAAACTAGTGTAAACAAACAAAGTGCTTCCTCCTCTAAAAAGGGAAACACATCAATTCAAGCCTTCCTCAAGCAGTTAAGCAAAAGTCGCTTGATCGAGGGGTTAGTGAGAAGATCAAGATCCTGTCCCGGTATACTATGCAATCCTCAATGTCGCTTCTCTTGATGATCACGGAGAAAGGTGAAAGCGAACATCTATGTGCTTTGGTCTTAGAGTGAAGTAATCGGTTCTTAGCAACACCCACTAGTAATGCTAGGGTGGGCACTCTAGAGAACTCAAGACCAAAAATCGTAGGGTGGTTATCATCCAGCACTGGAACAAGCTGCGCCAATGACATACCTTCTCGTAGTGGATTGTGCAACGCTAGACTGCTTACGGATGACCAAGACACAAGGGACGAACCCAAAATCGACAAGTCCCCCGACGTGGACTTCCTATCTAAACGGCAGCCAGAAAAATCAGCATCCGAATAACCGCAAAGAGAGAGCGAGGAAGAAGCGTAATACCAAAGTCCAAACTCGGGGTAAACCGGAGGTACCATGATGCGCTTCACCGCTTGACGGTGAGATGTGCGTGGGGAAGCCCGAAAAGCGCATGCGCAGAGGCATACAAAGAAATTGTATGTCGGGTCTTGTTGCCGCCGTACAAAGAACGATCCGATCATACTCCGAATTCTTTTCCCTCGATCGATCGCTTCTCCATCCTCGCCGGCCGAGGGTCGCCGTAGTCGACATGGGCGCCGAAAGAGGCTTGGCCTCGCCCATATCAAACTTCTTCAGGACGTCCTTTGTGTACTTGCCTTGATGCACGAACGCCCCATCCCGCGTTTGTTTGATTTGAAGGTCGAGGAAGAAAGTCAACTCACCCATCAAGCTATTCAAACTCCCTCGCTCATAAACTCGGCAGAACTTGGCATTCAAAGCATGAGAAGAGCCACCAAAGATAATATCATCCACGCAACTCCAACCAAGAGAAGGTCACCGCCTTGCTTGAGGAGAAACAAAGTCTTATCTACAATGATCCCATCTTAAACCCCTTCTAAGCAAAAAAGGTTTTCACTCTATCATACCATGCTCTGGGGCTTGCTTAAGACCATACAAAAGCTTTGTGCAACTTGAAGACATGGTTAGGATATTTGGGATTTTCAAAGTCCTGGGGGGTTGTCTAACATACACTTCCTCCCCATGTTCCCATTCGAAAAGCGCCTGACATCCATCCTAAAACAACTTAAAGCCCTTAGCGCCAGTCAACGCCAATGCACGCGATTGCCTCTAAGCGGTTATGTGGAGCGGTTTCCTCAAAGTCTATCCCCTTTTCTGCAATACTCCTTGAGCAACAAGTCTAGGGCCTTATTCCTAACAACCACCCCATCTTCACTGGGTTGTTCTTAAACACCCACTTTGTACCTATGGGATGACACTGAGGTGTGAGGAACTAAGACCCTTGGTTTCTCTCAAAGTTCTCTAACTCCTCATGCATAGCATTAACCCAATCAGATCGATAAAGCGCGGTCCAACATCTCTGGCTCAAAAAGAAGCAACAAATGCGTAATGAGCTGGGTGAGAGATATGACTGACCGCGGACTGGCCGGGTCAATATCACCGGACACTGCCCGAAGAGGTGGCGACGGCGAATGTGTCGCGGAGCCTCCCTGAAGAAGTCGCCCCTCAATCCCGGTGCCTCCTCGTGCAGCAAGGGCCGAGGAAGCCGAACGTCCCCAAGAAGTGGAGGTAGAGGGGTCGACCGCGAGCTGAAGTAGTCGCCGCAGTGCTCGATAGGCAGCTCTGCGGAGTCGCTCGATCACCCCAATCGGCATCGCCCTCGCCTCCTCCACAAAAATGCTTTCACCAAGCTCTTCATCACCGCGACGCCAAAGACAGGTTGTACAAGGCATAGTTTCATCGAATAAAACTCTCACAAAGTCTCCACAACACGGTTAGTTTCAAGGTTATACTTGATAAGCCTAGAATGCAAAGCATAACCAAGAAAGATACCGTCGGAGGACCTCGACTCAAACTTGTCCAAATTAATTTTGTTTCAAGATGAAGCACTTACACCCAAACACCTCGAAATGACTCACCTTGGGTAGCCTCCAAATCGCAAACTCATAAGAAGTTTTCTTCAAAAAAGCATGAGAAAGATGCGATTGAAACATGACAAGCAGTTGTTGATTGCTTCGCCCAAAACCCTCCTAGGAGTCCTATGCTCATCGAGCATCGCCCTAGCCATCTCAACAAGGGTCCCATTTTTGCACTCAACAATGCTATTCGCTGCGGAACATAAGGTGAAAACCGGTGCTCAAGACCCAAAGACTTGCAAAAGGTTTCAAAATGAGTATTCTTGAATTCTATGCCATTATCACTACGAATAGCTCTCATGGCATTCTTAGGGAACTCATTTCAACCGAAGAATCAAATCTCGAGCATGTGAAAAAGCCTCATCCTTACTCCATGAAAAACACCCAAGAGTATCTCGAAAAGTCATCCACAATCACTAGCACATCACTTCCCACCTTCCGACCAACCCGAAGCCGACCAATCAGGTCCATGTGAAGTAGTCACTGGTTCCTTGGTCATGATTTGATTCCTCGCCGTGTGAGTGAGAAGCTGCCAAATATTTCCATGACGACCAAGGGTGGCAAACAAGATCTTTCTCACCCCAACTTGGGCAATCCTTGATTAAGCCGCGAACTCAACCTAGAAAGAAGATCAAAGCTCGAAATGACCAAGTCTCCTATGCCACTCAAAGCTCAAGAGGATCCGCCACCAAACAACCCGGAAGAGCCAAAAGAGTGAGAAAAATCAGCTCGAAGACGCCAAATGGGACGATCCGACAAACAAGATCTCCCCGAGAATCGAGAACTCGAAAAAACCATGTTTAAAGCGACTTCAAAGCATCCTCAAGGAGTTGGGCAAAACGTGAGCAAATTAAAATGCAAGTTCGAGACCAAAGCAACATCCTTGAGAACAAAGCTCTCGAATCCGAATGGTTCCATGAGAGACCACTTTACCTTCTACTATTATCCCCCGAATGTGATGTACTCCTTGTGTTGCACGGTCGAGGTCGGAGAACCATTTTGAACTTCCTGGCCATGTGGCGCGAACATCCGGAATCAATGAGCTATGTGTTCCCAAACTTCCATCCTACATCAATAGAAAGATATAGATGAGCAAATGGCACACCAATCGGGGTTTGTAAACCGAGAAGGATACCGCGATTTATCATTTGCTCGAAAAAGTGTTAGAAACACCAAACATGCCATGTCCCATTTGAGGAAAGCGATCACCACGAGGGGAAAACGGGTCCGCTAGAGCCGTTGGGACTCAAAAAGCACCGGGCCGTGAGGTTCATAGTCATATTGACCACGACTGAACCCCGCAGTAACGACCACCACGTGGTCTCGCAACCCTCGAGGCCTAGCACCTTGAGGCATTGCACCTAGGCCTAGTAGTGCGCCTTCAGCGTACATGTACGCCATGGGACATGTTCCTTGTTCAACTCAAACTCACGCTTTCTCATCTCTCTTCCTCCTAAAGTAAAACTCAACCAAGCGACCATCCCCATGAAATACTACAATGGTACACCTCTCTTTAGGTGTTTGGCTCACTTTTCTTGTGGGTATGGTTCACTCTTGGAGGTGACTTGGCTTTAGGAAGGGGTTCCCGAGATGGAAGGGAGTGTGTCAAGGGGTTCCTTAGATGGTTCGGGGTTTTGAATCCACACTTGTTTCAGGTGGAGCTGGGAGGTTCTTCAAATACTCCATCCTTGGTGGGAGACAAAGTGGCTTAGATGGTGGATTTTGAGAAGCTTGGGAGTAGTGGTAGGTTTTTTTCACCCGAGCACACCACTACACTCCACCAACTTTGCCATAAAGATCATCACCCTTTCCACTCAAGCAAAGTCTAATCCTGGCCCACCAATTCCCTCCCCGAATTGGTTAACCATCATGCCAAGTTAAGTGCGGCTCACCGCAAGACACCCAACTCAAGATGGTCCGGCGGTATGTGTTTTCCCTCCCAGCACGCACCTTTGTCATGCCGGGCATTTGCAATCTCTAGCCCAAACCCTCACAAAGTGCACACTTAGCATACTAGTGCTATCTCGAGTTGGCCTTTTCAAACAAAGCAAGTTTGGCATTCTTCTCTCGCCAACTCGACATTGCAAGTCCGGAAGCAAGACTTGCACGACTCAATAACGTGAAGCATGCACACCATCAAAATCATCAACCAACTTAGCGATTTGATCGCAGACTAGCAAGATCACCCATGTAAACGCCATTACAAAAACTCACACCTCGCTCGCCGACACTATGGGAGTGTTCTTAACTAGCTCAAGCCCTTAAGCGCATCTTCTAGCTTAGCCTTTGTACTCTTTTCTATCCCTAGCAAAGATACTTAAGCAACTCTATCTTGACGTAAGCAAAGTGGCAAATAAGTCATCAACCTCAAATGACAAGAGCATCGACGGAAGGTGATACCTTTAGATGGGTCGCCGCCGCCGCCGGGCGGGAGCATCGCCAAGTGCCGCCTCCACCCTCGCCACCAAGTGCCATGGTGCGTGTTCCGTGGGTGGAGTCGGCGGAAGCAGAGTCCGTTCAGCCTTGTCTCGACCTTTCTTCTCGGACTCGTTGCCGTCAAGAGGAGGAAGCATGCTCTGTGCCTGAGTCGAGGTCGCCGAGGAGGCGAGGAAGGCGCGCCTCTGCCTTGAACTTCTTTCACGAACTTGCGCCTCATCGCTTCCTTTGTCAAAGCCTCCCTGACTTTGTACTCACGGAGGTGTACTGCTTCTCTCTTGTGCTTGTCGAGGTGGACTTGCCGAAGGAGCGAGCTTTCGCTTTGGGGATGCTTATTACACGGCGGCTCGGGTCGCCGCATCCATAGCATCCATCCTTCTGGCCCACTCGCCGACGATTCAAGCGGTTGTTGTGGGAAATCGCGAGAACCTGGCCGATAACGAGGGCCGCCATCGCTCGAAAGACGCCCAATCGCCCTCTCGCCACCGTGATCAACGAAGACAAGGCAAACATCGCAGAGGTTAGCCGAAGAACTAGTGACACCGCTATTCGACACCAGGCCATACCTGGAGCGCAGGGGTTGTGAAGTTTGGCCCGATCCGTCGATTCACCGACTTCAAATTAAGAGCTCGCCCACAAGTGAGGGTCTCGGGGAAGTTCTCGCGACCGAGAAGAAAGCCAGCACCTTCGCATCCCAAACCCTCCGACAAGAGCATGTAACAACTTCAAAAGCTCTTCTCATGATCGGCCATAGGTTGTGCTTGGCTTGTTCGCCGCATCTTGCTGGACAATGGTCCTGGAAGCCGTGAGAACATAGAATCGATGGTCTCGCCATCAAGCCGCCTAAACTCTCATACTCCCCGCTTGTATGTGCTCGCAGTCCGGTCTTAATTTGGGAGTCCCCTCGTGATAGCTCAGCTTCACCTGCATCTCTAGCAAAGAGTCAAGTAGTCCGATACCAAACTCGCACTGAAAAGACCTCGAAGAGAGCATTGATGCGTCTCGCTATTGGCATCGGTGGTTGTTCCATTTGCTCCCCGACCAACACGAGCAGGAGAAACACCCAAAGCCTCATTCTCACAAATTTCCCATACCCTCGCACCGAGACTCGGTGCACATCCGAATCTTCCAAGACGTAATTGGTTCCATCGAAAACGGTGGCTTCCCCGAACCACGAGCCATGTCGCTTCTCATGGATCGAACCTAAGCAGGTGGAATGATCCCAACCCGCTTCCGATACCAATTGAAGGACCGAAACGGCGACCGAGGGGGTGAACCCAGGAGCTCAAATTTCTTTCGAAACTCGACCGCCGTCCCAAAATCGAACCCCCAAAAGCAAAACCACAAGCGGTAGCGAGCTGATCACTACACCCAATAGGTGGATACCCTTGAGATGTCCAAGAGGTACAAATGATCTACCGAGAAAGATCGAAGACAAGCACTCGACTAAACTTCGAAGAGGGACGCACTCAATCCTATCGAGAAGGAAGGAGGGTCAATCCAAAAATACTCGAGTCAACTTTGTACAAGAGTATTTGACAATGGCAATGGATGAAAACCCAACGCCAGTCGCCGGAAGTCGAATCGGAGTCGAACGTCAAGAAGTTTAACAAATCAGCCAGTCTTTATACCGGACCATACCGACGCCCCGCATGAACCGGACCTCGCCAAAGACACGCATCATCTTTATAAAAAATGGAAATTCAACCAAATGGTGTCCAAAAATTATGAAATTTTAACCGCAGGTAGTAGACACCCTAAGGAAGCTTTCCACAGAATATGATATCAAAAGTCTGTTGTTGGAATTACCGGACACGTCCGGAATTTACACCGACCGCATTTCCTGCACAGAGCGACTTTGGGAGAAAAATCAAAACCCAATCAAACGATGTCCAAAATAGTGAAATTTTAACCCTAGAAACTAGACACACAGAAGAAGGTCTCCACAAAATTTCAGCTCAAAATTCCAAAGTTAAGTCTACCGGACGTGTCCGGTATGCACACCGGACGTCCGGCCGGTGCAGGACAGAACCGGAAATTTTCGATTCCAAAGCCAAAAACTCAATCAAATCAACTCGGATTGACCTGATTTTTGCAGAGGGTTCACAAGGTAGTTCTAAGACTAATCCATGAAGATCACAACCCCAAACTCACTGCAACTTCGAAATCGATGAAATTCAGTTCTAGGTCAAGTTTTCCCCTCGAAATTTGATTCTACCCGATCTGTGGATTCGTGAGGATCCAGATGAAACTTTCGGTGAAAAGGATCAACCCACGACCATGATCATAGAAACAAGTGGTTTGCAAAGAGATGCACCACAGCTCGAGAAATCAACCGGGAACAAGTGGGGAGAAAGGAAAACGAAGAACACGAAGAACAACAATCAAAACGCGAATCAACACATCAATCTGACCTCACGTGAGGAAACATGGAGGATCTGGGACCTTATCTCATTTAATAAACTTGGTTCTTACACTAATCGGGCAGAAAAGATTAATGGGCCCCCTCCCACTTGAAGACCTGGGTGAGTATGAAAACCTGGGGCTGATAAATGAACGTGAACGAGAGCTGGAGGAGGATTGGCTCCCTCCACCTTACTTATCGACGGCTTATTTCCATTTTCCAGCTTTTTGGCCTCGATAACTCGAGCAAACCCCTAGCCCTAGGGACATCATGTCTAACTCTCGAACCGACTCGATGCAATCTTTGATCCGACCTGGCCACCGCTACCACCCAGAAGCTACCGACGCCGAACTCCCTCGATGCCGCCACGCAAGGGCACCATGCACTTATTTTGATGTTGTTACTAAATTTGGCCGGCTTATTTATTTGAATATGGCTCGAAACAATATATTGCTTATCCTAAGTTTAAATTTATTTGTCTTGATTTGGGTCTATTTTTTTACTCTTATTGTGTTGAAAATTGAGGCTCCTAACCTACTTTTTTTTTTTATTTTTATTGTGTTAAATTGCATTGAAAATTTTAAGATTCCCGTAGCAACGCACGGGCATATGCTAGTCTTTAGGAACACGGAAACTTCGTGCGGTCCTTGTGGCGAGTTTCATGCCATGGAGAGGCTTTGTGAAGGCGTGGACGGATGGCATGTTTTTGCCGGGTATTACTTTTGATTGATGATTTTAATTAATTAGCACTCCTTTTAGGTGATAATTTAAGTCATTTTAGACAGCGACACGGTCTTCAAAGTATAACTTTAACTTTTATTTTTATAAATATTTACTAGAAAGTGGCATATATACACACACATTTTTATGAAAGTAATTTTTCAAGACAAATATATTCATAATATATGGTTTACGTATTTACAAACTCAATAACTTGAATTTAACCATGATTTATATTCAATTTTGTTCGGAGTAGTATGTGTTTCATTATTCTTTGTACTAAATTTGCCCAACAAAAATAACGATGTACGGTACAAGCTCCCCACCTCTCTGCCCTAACTACAACAAATAAACAAAATCAAAAGAAACAGTTGCCCCACGCCCCACGGCCCCACCTGTCTCTCTTTGTGGCTTTGTAAGCTAGTTTTTGAAGAGTAAGATTAATAATAAAACAAAGTGCTTCACTATAAGTCAAGTTACAAGAACCAAGTTATATAAAGAGTTAAATGCACCAGAGGTCCATTAACTTGTAAGTAAGTTTCAGTTAGTCCATCAATTTAGAAAGTGACTTTTTGAGTCCATCAACTTGTAAGCATGTTTCAGTTAGGTCCATCAACTTACAAGTTAGGTCTATTAACTTAGAAAGTGACTTTTTAGGTCCATAAACTTTATATGACGTATCATTTAGGTCCATATCCCCCTACGTGGACTTCTTGCGCTGATGTGGCCTGCTAATTTGTCCATTTAAAATAGCTGTTGACCATTCATTTTGTCAAACATGTTGTGAGCGAACGAGCAAGAGTCGTCTCCGTCAATGCGGGTGCATGAGCGAGCCGTCACGAGCACGCGATCGCGGGTGAGCGGTGCCACGGACACAAGGAAGCCTTGATAGGCGCCTCGCCCGTCTTGGGCGGCGCTGCCCCGTGCCATGACCACGTGGGCGCGCCGTGAAACCCCGCCAAGGCCACGGGGCACACGGCGGTCGCCACGCCACGAGGGCCGGTGGCCGTCGCGTCACCGTCTTGTGCTCGGAGTTCACGATAAACGCGAGCACCAAGAACACTCGCCCACCCATGTGCATTGGATGGCCCGCGTGGCCATGACGGCGCCCTGTTCGCATGTCTGTGTGGCCGTGGCGGCCTGCTCGCGCATCGTCAGAGCCGTGGGGGCAATGGCACTCGCCTAAGTGGCCGCATCAGGCTTGCACGCCCGTTTGGCTGCGGCGGCGGCTCATTCTCGTGCTCGCATCGGTGGAGATGGTGCCTGCTCGTGTGCTCATAAGGTGTTTAATGAAATGAAGGTCAACAACTGCTTTAGATAGATAAGTCGCAGGCTATGTCAGCACAAAAAAGCTCACATGGACGGATATGGACCTATGTGATACGGTATACAAAGTTTATAGACCCAAAAAACCACTTTCTAAGTTGATGGACCTAACTGAAACTCCTCACAAGTTAATTGATCTAAAAAACCACTTTCTAAGTTGATGGACCTAACTGAACTCTAATGCATTTAACTCTTATATAAAATATGCTTTTAGCTATAAGTCAAGTTACAAGAACTAAGTTATCTTTAAAAAGTTTCTCTCTCCTATTTCTTCTCACAACACTTGCTACTTGGGTCCATCAATGCATATGTTTTTTATCCAGTTTGTTGTTTACATAAGAGCCAAGCACTCATCTCTCTTATCTTTCGCACATGAGCATTATATTAACTTGACTATAAATCCATTATTATACCTGCTCAATAGAACAACCGTCCACATTGCTGAGATGCTGCTTCCAAGGTCCACACGAAAAGCACAGGAAAGGATGTGTGGGAATCTGTCGTGGTGTGTGTGGTGTCCACGCTCATGCTACTGGATGAATGAATAGTTTGTAACTAACCTAGGGTAACAACTAGGCTAAAAAAAACTAAGGTAACAACCACCCAAAGCAGGATCGATCGGACCAAATGTCAGACAAATGATATGGACAAGGTGGGGACGTACTCTACCCTTAAGATCATTTCCTTCAATTTCTTTTTTTTTCATTCAATTTCTTTTTTTTACAACAAGGAAGAAGTACAGATTTTCCGGGCCAATCCAATCAGCGCACTCCAGCCCATTAGGCCCGTCAATCGAACTGAGAGTAGTGCTTTGAGATTAGAGAAAATGAGCCTGTAGGATGATGAGGACGCGGCTCATC